>VNKF01001421.1:0-207451 GCA_008044355.1 Drosophila lacteicornis | reverse complement strand
TTTTTAAAAATTTTTTTTTTTTAAAAAAAAAAAAAAAAAAAAAAAAAAAAAAACATATATAAGTTTTATTAAAAGTTATTTTTATCTATAATTTATTAATTTTTTTATAAAAAAAGGTTTTTGAGGATAAAAATGTAAGATATGTATGTTGTTGTCTTATGATTCATTTACAGGGATTTGAAATCTCAAGCACAAAATGGGAAAATATCTGTCGAAGGTTATTTTGAGCGAAAATTAATAATAATATATAATATTATTACAAGAAGTATTCGTTTTTTAGGAAAAGTTTTTAGCGTATGTTGTTGCCATGTGATCCTTTTACAAGGATATGAAATAATATCGGGGATAAGTTAATCATTTGGTTATCATCATAATAATAATAGTTAATATTTATATATCTTTATGGTGCCTAATTCTCCCCAAAAACTGGCCATTTAATTAATATTTAAAGAAACTTAAAAATGTAATTAAGACTACTTTATGAATTAATTTTTTTCGATATTCAGCCCATTTCCAGTTTGTGGCCCAATATGTACTACTCTTCATCTATAAGAGCCCGCGTTACGACGAAGTCTGATATTACCCCCTTTGACAAAGATGGCAGAATCTTCCTCTTGGGATTACTAGATGAATCGGAAGAAATTACGGGAGTCGTATTCAATGACTTGTGCACTTCATTCTTCGATCAGATTCAAGTCGACAACGTTTACCTCTTCGCAAGTTTCGAAGTGAGGCCTGCGAATAAGAAGTATAATATCCTGTTAAACCGCCCCCAGATACATTTCAGGCCAGAAACTGTCTTCAAACTCTGCGAAGATGTTCCTTATATTCCTAGAATTCGTTTTAATCTTGTGCGTCTTCAGGAAATTCGCAATGTGCCCGAATTAACGCCCGTCGACGCCACCGGCGTCTGCGTGGAGTTAGGCCCTCTGGAAATCCGAGGTGGTTACCCCATACGTGAGATTGTCCTTATGGGCCCCAATGAAGGTCGAGTGATGTTGAATCTATGGAACCAGGCAGCCATCAACTTTGACGGCCAATATAAGGACATTATCTTGGTCAAGGGTACGCGTGTAAAGGAACACAACCGCGAGATGAAACTGAACTTTGGTTGGTACTCATACATGGAGATCAATCCTGATACTAAGAGAATTTCCGCCAAATTAATTAAATAGGCCAAATATACAGGTGAAAAAAACGATGTTTAATTGTCGCAAAATACTTGTTGAATAAATAAATAGTAAAATGTAATAACATTAACCGCCCAAACCCAATCGCCTGGGACTTAACTAGAGAGTATTCACTTAAGGGGCTAGAAAGGACTATATCTAAGGGCGCTCAGGAGCAAAGGAAAAATGAGACTACACAGAGAAAAAAATCGTTGCCATGTCGTTAATCTTAATCATATCAGTTGGGTCGATGGTCGAGTATTGTTTACGCCTTGCAGCTTATTGATATGAAGAAAATTAGTAGGGAATTAAAATATAGTTACCTAAACTTTCAATACATTCCCGCACAAATTACAAATATATTGTTTATGCTAAATGATCGAAATGTTGGGGACTTTTTCCTCTGTGCAGGAGCTGCCACTGGAATTGAAGAGAGACGACTACAGGAAACCCACTGGCTCGGGGAGCAAGGAGCAAAGACTTGACTATGTACGGCTAACCGACCAGAGACGCTCGATCGTGAACACTTAACCTAGATCTCAGATAGCGTGGATGGGCTCTGGAGCCTAGTTGGACAGCCGCTGCTCTCCCTCCGCGGGCACCACATGCTCATGGTCCTCCTTCGGTCGGCTGCGCTGCTGCTGCTCCTCCGCCTCCCGCTGCTCCGCCTTCTTGGCCTGCTCCTGGCGCCGCAACACGCCCTCCATCGACTCCCGCAGCGATTCAATATCCAGAGCGTTCTCATCCTTATCGCCATCCTGCTCCTGGCCCTGGCGCTGGCCGCCGGCGAACTTGGAGAAGTAGGTTAGCGACTTCATCAGCTGGTAGCTCTTCGAGATGGGTATGTTTGAGTCGTAGATGCTGGTGCTGGAGCTGCAGTCCACGTAGAACCACCAGTTGCACTTGAGGATCGTCTGGTCGAACAGGGTGTTTTCCGGGCAGAGGAAGGACTTGCGCACCATGCCGTCGTCGGTGAGGGCGCACACATGGAAGACCTGAGCGGAATGTTTTCACTTTTCCTTTCTTGACATGGATCTATAGGATATATCTTACCATGCATCCCAGATCGGTGTCGGCATAGAGACCCGGAAAGTGCTTCTGCTTGGCACAGGAGAAGCTCGTCGGCGGCAGATCCACTTTGGATTTGAAATTGTCGTCAAAGTTCTTGTCGTATCCCACGGGGTAATATTCCTTGGGGGCGTTCATCACCTAAGGTTATGTTTAAGTTGTATTAAACTCTACATAAAAGGCTTGATGTTAAGCCGACGACCCACCTTGGACACCTTGTGCTCGGCCAGTGACTTCTGAGGCCGCGGTGTGCTGGTTGTCGTTGTCGTCGTCGTTGTCTTCACCGTGGAGGTGCGCATGAACTCCTCTCGCAGCTTGGCGGCCAACTGAGCCCGATGCTCGGCCTTAAGTTGCTGCTCCCGCACATAGATGGCGTGCTTGATGGTGTCCACGGTGACATTGGCCGCCGCGGCCAGCTCCTCCACGGTCACGTCCTTGAGATCGAACTTGGGCTCTTCGAACTGCAGGTAATTCGGATGATTGGACACCGTTCGGTGTTCCTTGCCCACGTTGGCGATGCGGGCAATGGAGTCGGGCATGGCCTGGAACACGGGCACAGCCACGGGCTGAGAGACCACCGGATTGGCCACGTGGAAGGTGCGGTTGGAGTGCTGTAAGTAAATAGTATATTTTGGAATTATTAAAAGGATTTGTTAATCCATAACTCCATACATAACTCTTGAAAGGAAAAAGAAGAGGTTTTGCAGAGTTCTACGTTTAACTACCTTTAACTAGATTTATCGGCCAACTATTGACTTTTACGGCCAAGTAAATTAAGCAATAAAAATCTTGGGCTCGAAGTTGGTAACTCACCGGTTTATCGTTGGCACTTATCAGCTTGTTGTTGACACTGACCCTGGGCTCTGGGGTGTCCACGGCCACGCGTCTCTCCGCCGTTGTTGGAGCCGGACCAGGAGCTGCGATCTCCTGCTGCTGCTTCTTGGGAATAGGTCGGAAGGCGGGAACCCCCAAGGGCAGGGGACGCGCCTCGGTCATGAGCTGGGCCTGCTGCGCTTGCTGCTGCTGCTGCTGCTGCTGGAGAAGCAGTAGTTGCTGCTTAAGCTTCAGCTGCTGCTGCAGTTTTTGCTGCTGCTGTTGCAGTTGCTGCTGCTGTTGCAGTTGCTGCTGCTGCTGCTGCTGCACCTGCTGCAGGTTGTAAGCCGCTGGGCCAGTGGAGCGTGAACTGATACGCTTCTCCGGCAAGGGATGTTGTGCTGGGGCATTGACCTACGAAAGGTATAAACCGATATAAGTTCATCGAGACAGTTAGGAGGTCGAGTAAACCCACCTGCTGCTGGGTGGAGGGCAGCACGCCCACCAAATCCGGCGGAGCTCCGTTCTTGTAGCTGATGGCCCGTCGGCGATCGCTCTCCACGTTGCCCAGCGACTCCGGGAAGCCCAGTTCATCGCCCAGGCTGAAACCTGCAAAGTGGTAGCCAAAGGTTGGGGGGTTAGGTCGGGCCGGGCCCATCAATCACTCCACAATCGTGGCCAACAGAGGGTTGGGCAATGATGTGTTAATTAATGGCCCTTGTTTTCCCTTCACGGGGCTATGGTAAGTCTATCTGCCGGCCAAGGGCCTTAGCTTTATCAAAGTCTTACATCTGCCCGGGACGCATGTACACAAAGCCTGGTTGGGATCCATTAATAAAGGGGTCAATGGATAAGTGCACGGCTGAGCCCACAATAATTGCTCAACTCATTTGGATATTTTGTACACTTTTCGGTTACAAGAAATATTATTAAGAAATAAGTAGGGCTTTTTGAAATGTTTATTGCTTTATTTAGAGCTTAGATCGTGTTTATTTTATTATAAAATATTATGTTGACTTGCAAAAAACGTTTCTTAAGCTTTGTGGAATTTTAAACAATTTGTTGGCTAACTGGTTCGATCTAGAGCTGCATAAACTTTGATATTTATAGAAACAAGATGGCCCTAATTTTATTTATATAATATTTATTATCAACTCTAAGCTGATCTCTGCTATTTTCTGTAACTTTAATTGTCTGTTTTGCAAGTAAATTGGTTTTAAATTGAATTCAAACTTAATTATTGCAATCGCTATGCTGTTTCTGGCCTTATAATTATAACGACCCCTCTTCGGTGCCCCTGATAAATGAACTACAGGTCAATCTTCAGGTTTTTTTCTGGGTCTTGCTGTGCTACTCGTTTGCTCCACTTATCTTGTATCTATCGGTATCGAGAGCTCGAGCCACGACTCTGACATTGGCATTAATGCATTAATAGCTTAGTTAATCGCTAGTCGCGGTGCGTTCGAGTTCAAGCCGAGTTCGATTACTCGGGCAATTAGTTGCACTCGAAAACTACAATTACAGTCACCTTGAACCATTTCGGTACTTTGGATATATACACTGGGAGAATGGGGATGATTAAGTGATATTCTGGGGTGATAGGTGATAGATGACAGGTGATAGATGATAGAGTAGTTCGAGTTGAGAGATTTACCTAAACCGAAATGGGCCTTTAGGCCACCCAAATTTCGTACTCGAAACAGTCCAGACTTTTTGAAGTTACAATCGATTATGAAACCGAAATCGGAGGATAAAACACACGTCCCGCAAGCCAATCCTATAAATAGAAGAATAGAAAAAGCAAACACAGAATAGGATAGTCGTTCATATAATACAAACAGTAATGTCTCTAAGTTAGGGGACTAATATTATGGTGAGTGTTTGGGGGAGATCAGGAGGAGGAGGGGCTTCTGTGTTGTTTTCTCTATGCAACAAAAGACACCATTACCGGAAAAAACCCAAAGCCCATTATTATTAAAGGTATTATTGATTTGTTAAGGTGGGTGGAGCCGACAATTCGCTATGCTAGGGTTAGATTTACATTTCATTTAAATATTATCGCTGCCGAGCATCGGAGTTTTCAATGTTTATAAAGTTTACCCCGCATCGAAAGGCATGACGGAGGGCTTGATTGATGTGCGGATTGCCCGCTTAAATCTTGATACAAGAGGTTTCTTTGTCATCCCAGGGTGTGACCGCAGAATGACCCAGATTTGGCCAGAGAAGATGGCCCAATCCGACCGCAAGACCGCAATAAAACCAAGTCGCGAGTCGCATTCTCGCACCGATCTCTAACTTGGCCATAATCGATTCACCATTTACGATTTACGATGCCGTGAACAGAGCCATTATGATGGCCCAACCACATGCCTAGCACTTCCTTATGACACAAGCAATTGAGACTACAAATTACCTGGCTCTGGGGTTAGTTAGCCAAGCTTTATGGAGAGCACCTCTCGGCACTCGGTTGACCTGAACAAAGTGGAAGACTTCAATATTGCGAGCGTCTCTGGGGTTCAAATTAAATTGTTAGCCCGTCAAGTGGGACATGCAATACTGGTTTCGAATGGATTCTTTCAAAACTCCCCCCTCTGATCCACATGGACGTCGTCGTTAGTGCATCCATATCCATATGCATGGGGCCGAGCATTTGAAACCGATTCTAAGGCGGCTAATGGCGGGCCATTATGTCTCCAATTGTGGTAATCGTTACACTGGGCGAAAATTCATTTGATTCGAAACAGGTTTACTAATTTATTGTTGAGTAATTAAGGTCACAGATGCTAAAACTATATTTTATATAATTAATTGAGCATCGAATAAGATTAAACTAGATAAATATTAATAGGCACTCCCAAAAAAAAGTTTAACCTTTCTACGCGTTGTCTTAAAAATACACTCAAGCTGTATAACGAGTTTAGTATAGATTTTATACTTCAAAATATCAAATGTATACTCCAATGTATTATTTGTATACTGTATAATTGTGTATTTTCGAGTATTATTTTTATACGAACCTACATCGAAAATTCGTTAGCAGGAATTTAGTGCTTTTCTATTTGTCACGTTAGTGATTATTCTGAAGTCTTGGTGTAGATGAGTATAAAATTTATACTTTCGTAGTATCAAATTGATAAGCATCTTATTAAGAAAAATGTAATACTCAAAAGTATAGAATTCATGCAACAAAAGTATAGTTTCTATGACGATATTGTTTGGGTGCAGGGAGAATATTCCAATAATTTATTTTGCACAGGTTCAGCAACCACAGCAACTTTTCTATCTAATAATAGACTTTTCAACATAGTTTATTATTTAAAAAATACTTTTCTACAAGTGCATGGCCGCTATGGGTCGGAGTCCGGTCCAACAGTTGGATTTTTGTGGGTTCAGTTCAAGGAAAATGGAGCTAGTTTTATAACCCGCCCCGCCTAATGGGGTGTCGGCATGACAAGGCGACGTTTGGCCATCTCCGCGGGTTCAGAGAGCGCCCCGATGTGGTCACTTCCTCGTCGCCGTCGCCTTCGTCATCGTCATCATCATCAGACATACCACTCTGTCTATCACACCACAAATGGAATATTAACGGATAGTAATAAATTCATAATTGAACTTTTACTTGAATTTGCATTACGCATTCGCCGTGTGGGCGAGCAGTTATTTTAATGACGCCTGCAAATGGCAAGGGAAACCAGCAATTAGCTAGGGAAAACTGCGCAAGATGGGGGGGAGCACTACGAGGCGGAGGAGGAGTGGCGGATATATGTACATATCCAGCGACAGTTTGCAGTTAGTCACAGGCGATCGGCGACGAGCGCTTTCTCTCCTCATCTCGTTGCGCCGGGTTTATGAGCGACTGCGGCCTGGCCGGGCATCGTGGTCAAATAGAAATCCAAACCAAACAAATAATGAGGCATAAATATGCACGTGGGGCAGTGGCAATGGCAGCGAAGACAAGCCATTGACCAGTGTCTAGTTACTTTCCTCAAAGCTCAAAGCTCAGAGACATACACACGCCGCATTCCCAGCTTCCCTGCCTAGTTAGCACCTGTGCCGCGAAAGTGGGTCATCTCGCCTCCAAAAACATTGATATTAATTGCTCAGTCTCAGTCTCAGGCTGAAAGCGAAACCGAAACTGAAACCGAAACTGAAACTGAAACACAAACTGGCGGCCGAGCGTTAATTCAATTTGATGATCTCCCAAATGCAAATATCGTGTATAAATTATCAGACATCTCTCATCTGTGGCCTAGGCCGGGGCCAAACCTTAACCCAGACCAACGCCTCTCCAAATGGGTTTCCCTTTTATATTCTGCACTCGTATTTAAAGGCTGAGCATTCCATTGTTGGCAAAACGCTTTACGGTCAATCTTTTTATCTCCCTTTATCTCATTGTCAATGCTTCTTTATTTCTTTATTTTTTGCGAGAAACGAAGGCTCTTTTGGGGCGACAACCTTTCCCTTTTTTTCTGCGGGAAACTTTCCATTTCTCCTTAATTTAACTCATTACGCGTTGGGCTCTCCTGGGCACTTCCAGGAGAAATCTATAATATGGGCTCTTTGCAGCTGACCCTGACCTTGCTTTAATTTTGTTAAGCTAATTCCAAAGTTGAGAGATTGTTTGTTGTATTGTCCAAGTGGCTGTGGCAGAAAATTTTCCGATTAAAGCAATTACAATGAGAATTCAAAGCCCTATTTTATGGCTTTTTTATGAGCTGTCCTGACCTTGTCTTTGTGATTTTTAAAGTGGAAGGAGACTGCTTTGATTTCCCAAAGATCTTTGCTACATTTTTGGTATCACCTCATTGTATAAAGGGAAATTAAATTAGTTTATAAGTAGTAAAGTCAAGGACTTGCCAAAATTAAATTGTATTTATCAATTAAGAATTTAATTAATTTATTTTTATGATTTACTTCAAACGAAAACCAAACCTACCCAACATTCTCAGTCCCCCAAAAGGAAGCCAAATCTATTCTTTGAGTAATTTTAACGATCTGTGAGCCCTGACCTTGCCCCTGTCCGAATGAAACCATTATCGCACGGCAACAGCTCCGGGTTAGCTGGAGATTGCTTCGGAGATCTCCAATGTGTCAGCCTCAAAAGGCGAGTTGCTAATCCCCGTCGCCGGTTAATTATGTTAATTGAACGATGGTCTTGACAGTGAGCGATAGGCCCAACAAAAGAAGAGCCCCGGCTGACAAAACTTTTGACAAAGCCACTTCAAGCCATCGAATTAAATTGCAATTTGGAGAGGTCTGGCGCTCGTGTGGGTAAAAACAATAACCCAGCAGCAGCTAGAGGTGTGGAATGGAATGCAGGTCTCAGGTCTCGAAGATGAGATCCCCCGAGAGCAGTGCAGGCGAAGGTCTTACGTGAGCGTGTTGCGTGCTCCGTGCTCTGTGCTCCGAAATAAGGCCCCAAAACAACACACTCTTGACGGTGCCAAGCGACAAACTATATGTGTATATTATGTGGAGACAATAGAAGTGATAATCACGCCTTAATTTATTCCTAATTGCAAACAAAACGAGGCAACAAAGTGTGCGCAGGGCGGAAGAGCCAAAGAGCTAAAGGGAAAGGACAGGACCCTCTTCGTGTGGGAATAAGCACAGCCGGAAGTGGCCTCAAGCACTCAGGGAAACCTGAGTTAACTCTTAAGTATTTATTAAATATATGTTAAACTCCACTTCCCAGTTTCCCCTGCAATAATACTTCTTTTATTAATTGTTATTAAATAAAATTAAATATTCAGCGTGGGATTACTCAATTCGAATCCCATGCGTGCTTTTATGTATTTTTGGGCCGGCACTTCTTACAGCTGATATTTAGTCGAGCTTGGTGAAGATTTGGACACAAACATGCCACTTATTTCAATGCCTGACTGGCACCCATTCCCTTTTTAGTTTTAAATACATATCTTCTTTAATTAATGTTTTCCTGAGTGCAGTCTGAGATGCCTGTGCCTGCCTTTCACTTTGCAAAATACCGGCCCCGAGGAGCCTTTTACTTATTGACCAATTGGATATGACAATGCAATTTCTTTGCCTTATTATTTCTTAAGCACTCTTTGAACCCGTTGCACTGCCGCCAAATGCACTTTCGAGCCCAAGGGTTTATTTGGCCAAGAAAAACATCGGCTAATTGCCGTTGAGAGCGTGCAGTTGGCAGAAGACCATTTATAATGTTTTTATGTTTAGTATTGGCAAACGTACGGGGCGTATGCGCAATATTAGGAAAAGGGTTTCTCTCCGTCCCAGGCCCAGACCCAGGCCCAGTGGCAGGCCAGAAGTATTGCATAAAGGCGTTCAGACGTCGGCCGGAATGTGGCTCTCGTGGGTTATATAAAAACACAGAAACAGAAACAACTGGAGGTTCGGACCAAGTTGCTGCGTCATTGGCCACAAAGCCGAGGCTCGTGAACAAAATAAATGTAAAAGCAAACATGAAGCATAAAAGAGAAACATCGCTGCCTGGCCAGCGAGCGCATCTCAATAAGTTCGGGGTACAAATCGGTGAGACGCCATACCACCGATATTGATGAATCATGGCCCACGATTGCCGGTCGGTCGCCTTTATGAAGCCATCAGTGGGAATATCAATAAAGGTTTGGGCAGGGCAATGTCGGTTCCTCCTCTCCGCAGATCTCTTTTCTTTTTTGGACCCGAGACAAAGGTCAGCCACCGCGCGAATTCATGCAAATTAGGCGGCGAAAATCGCTGAAATTAGCACCCGGCCAAGCCGTGTTTGTGGCTCCGATCTTGACCGATATTCTGACACGTCCGCGTCCGGCCTTTAACCATATCGAGGCGAGATCGGAACATCGGTACACTCACCAAATCCAGCATGCGGAATTTCGGCTCGAAGGTTAATCGAGGCTAATTTATGTCCGACAAATTTGCAAATTGATTAATTGGTAAATGGGTAAGAGCCCGTCCTAAATGGGGGCCACCTTCAACCCAGATATGGTGTGTGTGTGTGGAGTGTGGCTGTTCTTAATGAGTCGCTCATTACTTCAGGTCAAGAATGGCCGCGCCAGGGGCACCGTGACTAACCCAAAAGCAATCCGGTTTCCCCAACAAGGTTTTGTCTCGCGAGACAAAGAAGAAACCGAAACTAACTCCACATAAAAAGAGATGCCAATAAACTGCAACCTCTCGAACCGAGCGATCGGTGGCAGAAAAAATATGCATAAACAAATGCAGAGATAAGATTGTTCGGCGCACTTTTTGCACGGCTTTTAATTGAATGGAATTTTAAATGCTTGTCTGATGGACGGAGAAAAATAGGGGAGTGATATTAAATGGGAGTAAACTCGATTATAGTCTCAATAAAATAATTTAAATTATGCTAAGATGTTTCAGTCAGGGCTGGGCAGCGTTCCGTGAGGCTGAGCCGGAGTAGCTGATTATGCATTTGATTCAGGAATTTCTGTAAGATACTTTTGTTGGCAAAACATAGCTTTTAAGCGCATTTAATTTCGAAACTGCCGTACATAGATAATTTCGCCGAGTGCATGCACTAAAATGCCAAGACAAGATTATGTTGCCTTGATGATGATTGACATTATAATAAACATAGAATTGCATGCCTCTTGCTTTGGCGCGCTTTTGCGATTGCATTAGATTGAATTTCGGGGTGAGCAATTGGCCAATTACCAGCTGCTGCTGAGAGAACCAGCTTGTGCGGGTCCAAAGCCTAGTATTACGGCATATTCCAGGTGTCATAAGAGTCCCCCCATAAAAGATAACGCCTGCGCTCAAACGAAAGACTTAAGACACAAGCGCGAGGCCCGAGAAAAGTTCGTCGCCTGAGTCATTTGTTTCCAGTGGCAGCTGCCAAGCCCGAAATGAGTGCATTAAATGTTATCCGACACCAAAGACACCCGTGAAAAGCAATTAAAGCCAACATAAACAGGAACAACAGGAAGAGCAATTTGGAAAATAAAAACTGCATCTCGTACTCACTTGCCGCCTGCATGATCAGGAAGCCAATCACAAAAAAGTTCATTTTGGCCACAGCTTCTTTCTGGCTCGAATTTTGCTTTCAATTTCGGTGCCTCCTCCGCGCTCTCCGCTCGTTTCGGAAATTATTGTGATTAGTTAATTTCCTCGTCGGCTGCGTATGGCGTGTAATTTTTCTTTACGATCCGAAACACACACTCGAACACACACACTGCACTGCACACACAGCGCACTCGCTGGATGGACGGATGGTATAGAGGAAAACTGAGGAAAACACAATAAACTTTTATTAGCGCGACTCGTGCCGCAGATCGGAAGCGGGATAGTTGATTTAATTAAATTTAATGAACGTATGATTTTTATCAATTATTTTTGCAGTCCGGGGTAGGAAAGCAAACGAAAATACCGAAAAATACGTATTAAAACCGAAAATAAAATAAAAACCGGTAAGCACAAGAAACGCAAATGAGCGGGGGTAAACACACTCTCACTCTCTCTTTCCGCGGTAAAAGTGAAGACGGCCGAGGCGGTCCAGAGGCGGTAACGGCGACGCGTCTGAGATGCGCAGATAAACGCGAGCGGAGTGCGTAGGCGCCGACAGCGGACTCTATACCTAAATATGTTTAATTGTTTCTTTCAAAGCGATCTAACGGCAAAAATAACAAGCCAAAAATTACGAAATCGAAGTGTTATCATATATCTGAAGACATTACATTAAATACTTGTGAAAAAATTTCTAGCAAAATTCCTTTTTTCCTTTAAAGCAGATTCCACACTTTAAATCTTTAAAGTTTCTTACACTTAAGCTTACTTTTTAATCTAGCATTAAATAAATTTCTGGAATCTCAATAAACTTCCTTTAAAATTTTACCTATAAATGTATCTGCAGAGAGTTTTCGTTTATTGGCTTCCACTTTTGAGCATTCAACTATAATTATTGTTAACCACACACATTTGAGACCATATTTTTTTTTTAACAATTCAGTTGCCAGATTGTCTAACATTTTTTTGCGAAAATATGATTAACAACATTTTAATGGATTAAGCTTAACTGCTTTTTAAAGTCTGGCACTCAAAGTGTAACCACATCCGCGGCAATACTTTTATTTTATTAATTTGCAGGCCAAATAAAAAGTTCAACAAACATTTTAAATAAAATAATAATAACAACACGAGAGTCGTGATAAATTTATAGAATTACATATGTTTACTATTTATTAAAAACAATTTCTATGGAAAGATTATTTAATATGTTGCCATTTGATAAGATATTATTTGTTGCTTTGGATTTTTCGCCTAATATTTTACTCAGTTTCCAAGGGAGTTTCCAAATTTAATTTTAATAAAATCGATAACTTTCAACTAAATAAATTACGTATACGTAATGTAGCTCCTAGGCCTTGGCTTTCCCATCTGAGTGAACTTAGCCTAGCGGTAACACATCCACGGATTCCGATATATTTTCCAAACTAAATAATGTCGCGCCTTGTCAACTCCTTCGCCTGCTCCGCTGAGCATAACAACAACTTTCCAATTGCCAGAGCTTTTTTTTTAGGTTTTTTTCTTTTTAGTTTGTTTGGTTTGTTGGTCAGCGCTCCATAATTTCCTCAGCCGCCGTTCGGTCCGTCTATTGTCACTGCCAACTTGAGGCGGCTGCGCACATGCCAACTACATGTGGGCCACGCCCCCGAAAAGCAAAGGCGGCTTCAGCGGCGGCGGCGGAGCACGTTCGAGCAACAACAAGAGTTCTGCCTCGTTTTGAAACTGGCAGCATAGGTAAAAGTTGTTTTCGATACGCTTTAATTTCGTTAGCTAGCTTTTGGCCGAAATTAGCGCGAAACCGATTTACAACACACACACACGCACAAGCACACTTAGCACTGTTCAAATCAATGTTAACCAAATTAAGAGAATTAAGCACTCGATTTAATTTAATTTTGTAACTTTTTTTTTAGCACAAAGCCCGATATATCGATATGTTGCCTTGGCTCGAGTATCTAGACCTGCATTGCCAAAGCGAAGCGTTAGCGGGACTTACTACAACCTGCGACGATCGCGATCACCTGGCCAGGTGCGAAACTTAACTTGCTGCTCGGGCGCGCTGCCAACGACTGAAGACCGAATCGGAATCGGAGTTGCTATCGCGGTTAGCCGAAGAAACTCAACAAATAAGTGCGGGGAGCAAGCCGCTCTCTTTGGCTCTCTCTCCGCATTTGGCCCAGCTGATAACTGTAAAATATATAACTAATTGGTATTGCTTTCTGTGAAGATTTGCGTTATAAGACTTCACGAGGATATGGCCTAATTAAGCAGAACTGCTTTTGTTAAATTTACTTATTAGATCATTTGAATTATAGCCATTAAACTAATATTGCTATTTTTTTTGTCAAATTCCCAGCTTTCTAAACTTGGTAGTAACAGAATTAAGTATTTTTTAAAATTTCGCTCTTTTATATTAATAGATAAAATAATTAAAATATGGGGTACTTGCATACTCTAACCTCTAGGTTTTTTTCTATCTGCACCTCGCTTTGCATAACTAATTAAATTAAACTATAAGTTAAAAATTTCGCATTTGTGCCTTCATTCCTCAAGTGAAATGTATATCTCGGTATATCTTTTAATAAGTGTCTACCTAATCTGCAGCAATGTGATTGCTCAAAAATCATATGCTGCCTCCACAGTACAACTGTTGGAACTCCTCGAAGTTGAGGACAGGCTGGTCGAGAACCTTAATGGTTACGTGGAAAAGCTGAAAAAGAAGTTGCTTTTGGTGGAAAAGTAAGCGTGAAGAAACCTTTTATTCTCTATCCACAAATAACATAGAATTTGTACAGCTCCCTAAAAAGTATGCAGGCGACAAACAACCTAATGAACGAGGACTATGAAGAGTATTTGGGGAATCCCATAAACAGCTTGAGTCTGATGCTACGCCTGCATAGGGATTGGAGGAAATGGGCTCATTACGCCGCCAACCCCAATAAAGAGGAATCAGGTAGTATTATATTTAGTATTAAATAGTATAGAGAGAGATAACGTACTAGAGGAAAATATTATATTAGCAAATGCTCGAAAACTTTGAGCCCTAAACTTTAGAACGTCAAAGTCTCATTTAGGCCGAACTCTGAAAGGTTAATTACTTGACTCTTTTTATGCTGAATTAGCATTTAATGGACAATTATTTGCAGAATTACTGCTTAGTCTTAATTACCAAAATTATTGTAGTTTCTTAAGGCCTTACCTATAGTTCTTTTTGTTTTATTACTTTTGGGTTTTTACTCACGTCTTAGAGCACATTAAGAAGGCCCATCAGATGCGAAAATTACTGCCCACCGCTCGGGATTTGGAAAAGGCATGCCAGGGCATCGATGACTTGGTGGACTTCTACGATCTGAAGCCGGCAGATCTGGCAGCTGGTACTTTGCCAGGGTACTCGCAGCCGGAGTAAGGTGAAATCATGAATTTTACTATAAAATAAACCGCAATAAATCTTCTAGGACAGGGCTATCCGCTCAGGATTGCTTCGCCTTGGCTAAGTTCTGCGTTAGCGACCAGAAGGACCAACGGGCTGAGGCCTGGTTTAATGCCTCTTTGGCCAAAATCACCGCACAGAAAGAGGATGAACTGGCGGAGCAACTGTATGGCTTTAGCAGCATCAGCGTGCACAGTTCCTGGGGAGCTCTCTTGATGAAGAACAAGAGGATAACGGAGGGCCTTCTCCACTTGAAGGGATTACCTGAGGGCTTTCTATCTTGGTACCTTGAGTCGGTAATTTCCGTCAAGCAGAACTGCACCGCTGCCTTCCGCCGACCCAGCCACCTGCACTGCCACTATAACACCACGGCCACGCCCTTCGTCCGGATTGCCCCCTTCAAAGTGGAGGTGCTGAGCCTCGATCCGTACCTGGTGGTGTACCACGACGTGGTCTACGAGAGCGAGATCAATTGGCTGCTGAACGTCAGCGAGTTCAGCACGTCGCTCGTGGGCCACGGCTACAAGTCACCAGTCAGATCCTCCAAGGACGCACCAACCTCCCTACTGACAGGCAAGGTATTCGACACCATCATGACGCGGGCCTCCGACATGACTGGGCTAAGCATGGACGTCAGCGACGAGCTCTCGCTGATCAACTACGGCCTGGGTGGGCACTACGATCTGCACTATGACACCTTCAACGATTCGCAAGAGGTGAGTGGCCTTCTTCCTGGTACTCGAGATGATTCACTTCATGCGAAATATATTTTCAGGTCCGGCAGACGAGTGGCTGTCGCATAGCCACCATTTTGTTTTACGTAAGATTATAGAAGGTTCGGGTTCACACAGCTTCCTTGGCTTTACTTGCTCAATCCTTTTTAGCTGGGAGACGTTGAGCTGGGAGGCGACACCGTTTTCCCCGACATAAATGTAAAAGTTTCGCCCAAGAAGGGATCGGCGGTAATGTGGTATAATCTCCACAATTCCGGCGATGTAAATATGAGGACTTCGCATTCGGCCTGCCCAGTGATAGTCGGTTCCAAGTATGGTAAGCCTAAGGAAGATTAAGGTTTTAATTTGGATGGAGTACTGCATCACTCCTCTTACAGTACTCACCAAGTGGGTAAACGAGATTCCACAAGCATTTGCTACGCCCTGTATGAAGGACGCCAACAGGCATTCGAGCTGATGTGAAAATTGGCTGGTTTCCAAATATAATTCTAGCTTTTCTTAAGGTCTTTCGCTAACAAATTCTTTTCAGGCTCTGAGGCTAGTACCATTAACTAAACATCTTAGTAAACCATTTCATTTGATAATTTTATGGCCCAAAGTTATCACAAAGTTATACAAATTTATAGAAATAAAGCGGATTCATATTTAATATCACGCAAACTGTTCGCTTAAAGCCATTTAACTCTATTAGCTACTCTCCACCGAGGTCGCCCGGGTCAGGCGGTACTTCTGCACGGCGTAGTGGGCCCCCTCCTCGGAGGTCAGCTGCCCCACGTACTGCTCCTTCACGAACCGATTGTTCACCGCGTTCAGGCCGTCCTTGAGGAAGCCGAAGTGCACAATGGCGTTGGGCACAAAGTTCAGCTCGAGCAGCGTCTCACCGGACGGCAGAACCTTCTTCGGTGGGATGGTGAAGAGGTGGAACTGCTCGCCGGGCTGGGCCAGGAACTCGCGCACAAAGTCCTCCACCTTGGCCAGCGGCTCGTGCGGCTTGAAGATGCCCTGGAGGACGAAGCGATCGGGGAACTGGATGCGCAGCACGCAGTCCTTGTACTGATTCAGCTTCGCCAGCATGGTCTTCTGGCGCTCCAGCTCCCTGAGCTTGGCCGTCAGCAGAGGGGCGTCGTCGTCCCCGCTGGAGGTGCGCTTCAGATCGCGCAGCACCATCTTCAGGTCGTTCACGGTCAGGTCGAAGAATGAGTCTGGCAGGTCGTCCGCTTGCTTCTTGGTCTCGTCCAGAGAGAAGAGCACCGCCTGGCGCGGCCCGATCACATTCACCACCGGCGGTGCTCGGCCGGGATTCTCATCGCCCTCATTGTTCTCCAGCTGCTTTCGCTGCTGCTGCTGGTGGGCCAGGGAGTAGCCGGAGCCACTGCCCCAGTCGTATTTGGGCGCAGCCTCTGGCTGTGGCTCCTTCTCCGGCTCGGCTTTCCCAGAGGGCCTGGCTATGTCGCTCGCGGCGATGGCATTTTCATCGGGTGCCGTGCGTTTGAGGTTCTTGATCATGTTGCTGGTGAGGGCGAAGCCCCCGCCTCCACCTCCGCTGCCAGCGGCCGCCATAGCCGAGCGCGAGGTGCTCGGCTGGTCGTCGTCATCCGCTCTGGACTTGGCCTTCGCCTCCGGCGGCTTGTATACGTTGGCCTGCGTCTTCAGCTCCTCCGGCTTCTTGTCAATCAGGCGCATCATGGCGCGCCCCTCTAGGATACCCAGGGACTTCAGCGTGGTCTGCCGCATCTGCTCCTGGCCGATGACCTCGCTGCGCATGTAGACAATGATGGGACTCTCATAGCCCGTCACCTGGGACTCGCACAGCTTGTGCACCACCTGCCAAACGGTGTCGTTGGGCGAGAAGTCGCCCTGCTCCCGGGATCCGTCGCTCAGCTGGACACAGACGACGACGCTGCTCAGCACACGCCTCTTCTCCGTGGGCTCCATCTCCAGGACGCAGTTGTTGGGCAGGCCGCTGAAGCGGAACTGCTGAGTCAGGCTGACCACCTTGTTGTGGAACTTCAGGCAGTGCTCCTCGCTGTCGTAGCCGTGCTTGGCGCAGGCTGTCTCCAGGATCTCCAGCAGCGTCATGTTCGCCGTCACGCTCACATTCTGCCGCCGGGCGTTGGGCAGCAGGACTGTGACACGCTTCTCCATCCTGCAACGATTCGAATTGTCGGTTTCCAATGCTGGGACAACTATTCTGACATATGTACCTTTATTGACGCGTAGGGAAATGATTCGTTTGATAAGAAATATAATGCCGGCTGGGATTGGATTCTAGTTGGATTGTTGTTGTTGTTTATAGTACTCCGATTAATTGTTTACATCGATTGCGCGTCGTGACTTAGCTTTTTGTCCTTCTGCTATCGATAGGCAGACGGGGATGCGCGCGTGATAAATTAGAGATCGTCGCTTAAAATTATAACAAATTGCATGTAAAAATGCCTTCACAATTCAACGAATTTTTACAGTGAAAGTTTAGGGTTATTTTTGGAATATTATAAATATTGCTATGCACAGAAATCACCTAAATTGGCGAAAATATCAAAATAAATACTGCACACGATTTTTGTATAGGTTAAAAGTTTGCCAGCTGATGTGGGAGCAAGCCGTGAACCCGCCTTTAAGATACTAAGAACTGTTATTCCACCTACATTTTTTAGCTTTGCACCGATCCCACGTCATAATAAGATATTTCTTCTTTTAATTATTTGAAATTAACAGATTTTTTGAATTTGAGCGGATTTTTTAGAAGGAAATATCGACTCTTTGAGATTTTTTAGGGGTTAGCAAATCTGTTCATCTGGCAATACTGGCTGCCCGCCTCTTTAATTCGGTTGTGTGCGATCCTCTGTTTGCTCCTCGCCCAAGTCCAAGAGCCCAATCCTTGCGAGAATGTCAAAGCCTAACTACAAAGTGGCCGATATCAGTCTGTCGCCATGGGGACGCAAGGCGATCATCATTGCGGAGAACGAGATGCCCGGCCTGATGGCTGTCCGGCGCAAGTACGGCCCCTCCAAGATCCTGAGCGGCGCTCGCATCACCGGCTGCCTGCACATGACCGTCCAGACGGCCGTCCTCATCGAGACCCTCATTGAATTGGGCGCCAAGGTTCAATGGTCCAGCTGCAACATCTTCAGCACACAGGACCATGCGGCGGCAGCCATCGCGGCCGCCGGTGTGCCCGTGTACGCGTGGAAGGGAGAGACGGATGAGGAGTACAATTGGTGCATCGAGCAGACCCTGGTCTTCCCCGACGGCCAGCCATTGAACATGATCCTGGACGATGGCGGCGATCTGACCAACCTGGTGCACGAGAAGTTCCCCCAGTACCTCAAGGGCATCAAGGGCCTGAGCGAGGAGACCACCACTGGCGTGCACAACCTGTACAAGATGTTCAAGGACGGTCGCCTGGGTATTCCTGCGATCAACGTCAACGATTCGGTGACCAAGAGCAAGTTCGACAACCTGTACGGCTGCCGGGAGTCCCTGATCGATGGCATCAAGCGGGCCACGGACGTGATGGTCGCCGGCAAGGTGTGCTGCGTCGCCGGCTACGGCGATGTGGGCAAGGGCTGTGCCCAGGCCCTGAAGGGCTTCGGTGGCCGTGTCATCGTCACCGAGATCGATCCGATCAATGCCCTGCAGGCGGCAATGGAGGGCTACGAGGTGACCACCATGGAGGAGGCCAGCAAGGAGGCCTCCATCTTTGTGACCACCACCGGCTGCCGGGACATCATCACCGGCGAGCACCTCCTGCAGATGCCCGACGACTCCATCGTCTGCAACATCGGACACTTCGACATCGAGATCGACGTGAACTGGCTGAACGCGAACGCCAAGGAGAAGATCAATGTGAAGCCCCAAGTGGAGCGGTACACGATGCAGAATGGCAGGCACATCATCCTGCTGGCCGAGGGCCGTCTGGTTAACCTGGGCTGTGCCCACGGACACCCCAGCTTCGTCATGTCCAACTCCTTCACCAACCAGGTCCTCGCCCAGATCGAGCTGTGGACCAAGTCGGAGAAGTACGCCGTCGGCGTGCACGTTCTGCCCAAGATCCTCGACGAGGAGGTGGCCAGCCTGCATCTGGAGAAGCTGGGCGTGAAGCTCACCAAGCTGACGGACAAGCAGGCCACCTATCTGGGCGTCTCGCAAGCCGGTCCCTTCAAGCCCGATCACTACAGGTACTGAGAACTGATCCGGAGCCAGCGATGGCTACCCACTATATCTATTGTTTGCGCATTTTTTACTGCTCACGTAATAAAGTATGGTATAAAATAAATTGTATTTACTTGAATCCTAGCTAACATTTAGAGCTTCTTTGGCCATTGCCTGTTGCTTTTTGATGCCCTCCCTTAATGCACTGGCACTTTTCTCCAGCTTGGCATGACACTCTCGAAGTTGCGTCTTTTGGTATTCCAGATCCTCCTCAGAGGCCGCCAGTTTCTTCACTTTTCGGTCATATTCGTCGAAAACCTTCCACCACGTTGGAAGCGTAAGAGCTTCGGAAGAGTCAGTGAGAAGCGCCTGCTCCAGATCCGAATTGTCTGTGATGCTGGATATCGTTGGTTGATTGATTTCAAAGGTTTTCATGTCCTCCAACATCTCCTCCACACTAGGCGCCGTTGGAGGTGGCTCAATTTTGGGCTTCGACTTCCTGAACATTATTCTAGAAAATTTGTAACGTCAGCATTAGCTTACAGCAGCAAATCAAATGTGTTTACCTGCAGTTTTAGGGCCCCTAGAATGCTACAGGTGTCGCAAGGGTGTGGGGATTATCTATATTGTAATAGGTCTGGTGAGTTTGACTTAAATTGCAAATTTTGGCAAGTGTTTACAAAAAGCTAAAACAAAAACAAATGATAAATTTTAGAGTGACCAATAATGATCACTTCTAGAATACCGAAAATCGGCGTAAAACTATCGGTTTTTTTTAATTTATCGATAGTCCCAATGTTGAATCAATTTTTGCTCATCTCTACCTGGCAGCGGCATAACTTATCGTTATCGGCGTTATCGGTCACCCTGCCCGTAAGGTTTTCTGGAAAAAAAAGATAGAAAATTGTCACATTTAACCAGGTGAGTGGGCTACCAGGAAGAAAACACTACCTTCTGCCGCGGCACATGGTTGGTAACATTGCACACCTGTCTTCCAGCCGCGCACGTTCGCCCGAAAATCTTACCGACCCTAGAATCTGACACCATGCCGCGCTACAGGGAGTGGGACTTGGCCTGCAAGGTCTATGTGGGCAATTTGGGCTCCTCGGCGTCCAAGTACGAGATTGAGGGCGCCTTCGCCAAATACGGACCGCTGCGAAACGTGTGGGTGGCCCGCAATCCGCCTGGGTTTGCGTTCGTGGAGTTTGAGGATCGGCGGGACGCCGAGGATGCGACCCGGGCGCTGGACGGAACCCGCTGCTGCGGCACCAGGATTCGCGTGGAGATGTCATCGGGGCGATCGCGCGATCGCCGGCGCGGCGAAGGTGGCAGCAGCGGCGGTGGTGGTGGCGGACGCTCTGGATCCGGGCGCTACAGGTAATTCCTCCCAGCCTAAACGTGTCCACTTCCACGACTGCCGTCCACGCATCACCTGACTCCCGAGTTGGAATCGGAATGTGCAGAGACTCCTGGGAACCCAATCGTATACAATTTGTTGATGGCGGAAATTCATTGAAGCCCTCACTTCCGATTCATTAACTTTTCCCGCCTTTTTTTGTTCGTTATCTGTTGTCATGAGGTCGTTGCGGACCTGAATGGGACAAGCTATGTGGGAATGCTCTCCCCGGCTTGTTTTATTCAGCTCCAAGTGCTGACCTTTAGACTTCGACCCAGCCGTCATTTGTTTAATTGAAAATTTCAATATCCAATTGATGGAGTCGAATCGATCGCCCCCGGACCCCCTACCGGACCGCTTAAACCTGACAAACTGTATACCATATATTATCTAGATACGTTTTAAAGCCTTTGGCGGTTGTTAAATTCGAGTTATCGACACTTTTTCAGGATAACTCCTTCGGCTAGAACTACTTCCACTGCTACTTCTTCCTTCTACAACATCAACAATCTACAACAGCCACCATCTTCACAGCCCACAGCCAGCCACCTTCTTCGACTTCCAACTCTAAATTAACCATGCTCAGCGGCACAGCCTCAAAGCCTCACAGAGATGTTTTGATTAAGATTCCATCATAGAAGAAGCATTGCAGTCGCCGATAGAGTTCTACTAATGAAGTTATCCTGCGTATCCTACGATTATTCTTTTTATTATGCTTTTACTGATTTAGGGCTGAGTCATTTAAGTTAAGCTTTTAGTGTCCTTTTTGTTTCTCCAAGTTGCATTCGGCTAAAAGTAACTCGTAATGATCTTACATGGCATTTTTTGGTTCACAAGTTAATCTTAGTATTTAATAATGTTTTAAATAGTTTTAGCACAGCGGATGTCCGTCCAACAAGTCCCTATAGAGTTCTGCTAACCCATGTTCAGTGCAGTAGAGGTCTTTTTAAACAGGGGACTAATCAATGGGTATCTCTATATTATGTTTATTTAGAATAGGACCTAAAGTAAAGAGCTAGCATATAAAAGCATAACAAATTGTTTTTAGGGCGCGTATGTACATACACTTTCAGCTGCTCGGAGAGTAGTCCTAGTTCGTCGTTTATTTGGCTTTCATATTTGATTTGCAAGTAACATACTTTACCCTTTTTCTCACCCACCCATTAATTCCAGATCCCGCTCGCCACGTCGCTCCCGTTCGCCCCGCAGCCGCAGCTTCTCGCGCGACCGTCGAAGTCGCTCGGACTCCCGTGACCGCCATTAATATACACAAATACAGAACATATTTCCAAGAGGATACCACTTAAGCCGTACCGCATCGATTGCGATGTAAGTAACTTGACATCAGATGACAATACAGAAATCTTTCGATGCACGCTTCAAATTCCTACTATTTTTTTGTTAACCACGAAATAAAGACGCACAAACAGATTCATTTCCGGCAAAGAGTGGGGGAAGTGCGGCGAGGCACTGTTTATTTTGTGAGAATTGACGTGCTTCTGTACAACTTTTCTTAGAAGTATGTTCGAATAATAATTTAAACAGGCGCACAGTTGTAAAAATATTGGGCATACTAACAAAGGTACACACTTTAAACTTAGGAGAGAGAAGACGCAGCAACACAAGTTCGTTGCACATTTTCGCACTGGAATAAACCTTACGTCTAGTCATTGTTTATATCCTTTCCGGAGGGCTCTGAGCCCCAGTCCGCGCGGAGTGATTATGGCGCCACAACCGACCTAGCGCATGCGGTATGTGTTGGACTCTTGGATCTCCGACAGCTCGCCCTTGAAGTTGATGTCGATGACAAAGTCCAGGTCGCGGTTGTTCCGCTCGTTGGGCTTCATTTGGAACGTGCCGGTGATCTCCTCGTTCTTCTTGGCCGTCATGTGATCGTCCAAATAGAACACGGTCTGCTTCCAGTGCGTGTACGTGGAGTCGGGCGATGTGCTGAAGCCCAGGCGCTTGTGGCACTTGGTGAACTCGATGTTGAAGTACGTGACTAGGGCCTGCACAAAGTCGTTGCGCTTGATGATCAGGCTGAACTTGGACGAGAAGTTGAGATCCGCCTTCTGCACGGTGTACAGGTCCACCTCCTTGACCATGCAGGACGTGGACACCACTTGCTTGGGGTCCACCACATCGACCAGCGGCTCGGTAACGGCCACCTTCCGGATGCAGCTCATGTCGAAGCCATACACATCGTCCCACCAGTTGATCTTCTCGTCCTTGTACTGACGATCCTCGATGGCGGTGATGTACAGCGTGCCCCGGTCCGGGAACATCATTCCGTTGGGCTTCAGCCACTTGTCGCGCGCGTACAGCACTGTGTCCAGCATGGACTCGTAGAAGAGGCAGTATCTGTGGGTTGAACGAGTCCATTAGACACCCTGATTGCACTTGCAGTCAACACTTGTCTCTTGGAACCCCCAAAACCTACCCCATCCACTCGGATATGATAATGTCCACGCCCTCAATACCATTGGGTAGTTCTATCTCCTCGATCTTGCCCTTGACCACCTTGATCACGTCCTGCAAGTTGTTGTCTATGACCACTTGGCGGGCGAACTCAATGATGTTGGAGCAGTCGACGGCGATCACCTGGGCGGCGCCGGCTTTGGCGGCGAACATGGACAGAATGCCGGTGCCGCAGCCCACGTCCAGGACGGTCTGCAACGAGAGAAACCCCCGGTCAGTGCAGGCTAAAGCAGACACCAGAGTCCGACGATGATCTCACCTTGCCCTGGAACAGATGCTTGTTGTGGTACATGGCGTTGCGGTATGTGACGGTCCGCACCTCGTCCTTCAGCATCTCCTCGTGGATGCCGAAGTGGGCGTACGAGTCGAAGTAGTAGTCGCGGGACGTCATCTCGTCGGCGTTGGCATTAGCATTCGCATTGGCATTGGCGCCAGCGGACGCCTCCTCGCCGGTTCCGGGTCCGGCGCTGGCGGGCAGCTTCTTCAGCACATTGTTTGAGTTCGCATTTGAATTGGGCGTGAGGCCGGTCGCCGTTTCCACGGCTGCCTCCATCGGGATGTCTGTGCTGGCCTGCGGAGAGTACTCCGTCAGCGAGTGCGCCCTCAAACCCGGGGAAAACGTGCGTTGTACTCACCATTTCTGATTTTTCCGGCGTCTCTTTGGTTTTTCACGTCGAAAAAAGGTAGCGACTAAAAAATGGAATATTCCTACAGCACGCTAGTTTAAAAAGTGGCTGTTCAACACTGGATATTGCAGTGTTGCGACCGGTGGCGAATTTTTATGCGCAAATGCAAAAAAATTTAATCAGAAATACTCGTTGGAATTTTTGAAAAGTACTCACAATTTTGTCGAACTTTATTTTGTATTCAGTACACAAAGCAACCTAGATTTCAATTCAAATAAATAATTTATCTTGCGACGTGCTTTTGGTATTTTTCAAATGATATTATTTTAATGCAAAATCAAAATTGTGATATCAGAACACAGTATACGCAGTTTATCGAAAATGTAAATATATTTACTGAATATTATACCTAGATTTAATCATTTATTCTCTTTTTCATTATCAGATTTTACATCTTCAAAAATATTCTCGGAACTATCTCCATCCTGTGACTTAATACCACGCGTCACCTTTTCTGGTATTAATTGGGTATTTTTCTGCAATAGATGCGCTGTCACACTGCCGCACTTTTGGCGGCAAAACACTCGCACACCGAAGCATCAAACAGAAGAAAGCGACGCAGAAAGTTTCATTTATTTACCAAACTACCTTGATTAAACGCTATTAACCGAGTGAAATGGAGGGCTTCGACGATGCGGGTGTGTTCTTCTCGGACAATTTCGGCAACGACAATCAGCCGGATGCGCTGATCAATCTGCAGGCGTTGAAGAAGAAGTACAAGGATTTTATCCGCACCTTCAACGAGGAGAACTTCTTCTACAAATACCGGTGAGTGAGCGCGCCCTTTCCCACCCGAGCCCTCGTCTTGAGCGTTTTCTTCCTCCTGCAGCGATACTTTGAAGAGGAACTACCTGAATGGCCGCTACTTTCTGGAGATCGAAATGGAGGACTTGGTGGGCTTCGACGAGGCTCTGGGGGACAAGCTGAATAAGCAGCCGACGGAGCACCTACAGATCTTCGAGGAGGCCGCCCGGGAGGTGGCTGACGAGATAACAGCCCCGCGGCCGGAGCACGAGGAGCAGATGCACGACATCCAGATCTTGCTCAGCTCCAATGCGAATCCCACAAACATTCGCGAGCTGAAGTCCGACTGCGTCTCCAAGCTGGTCAAGATCGCCGGCATCATTACGGCCGCCTCAGGGATCAGTGCCAAGGCCACGCGCATGTCCATCATGTGCCAGTCGTGCAGCACGGTCATTCCCAATCTCAAGGTGAACCCGGGTCTGGAGGGCTACGCCCTGCCCCGCAAGTGCAACACGGAGCAGGCGGGCAGGCCCAAGTGCCCGCTGGATCCCTTCTTCATCATGCCGGACAAGTGCAAGTGCGTCGATTTCCAGACCCTGAAGCTGCAGGAGCTGCCCGACTACGTGCCGCAGGGCGAGATTCCCCGCCACTTGCAGCTCTTCTGCGATCGCTCGCTCTGCGAACGCGTCGTGCCCGGCAATCGGGTGCTCATCCAGGGCATCTACTCCATCCGCAAGGTGGGCAAGCCCTCGCGCCAGGATGGTCGCGAGAAGGCCGTCGTGGGTGTGCGGGCACCCTACATGCGCGTGGTGGGCATCTCCGTGGACTCTGAGGGCGCCGGCGCCATTTCCCGCTACAGCAACATTACCAGCGAGGAGGAGGAGCACTTCCGTCGGCTGGCCGCCTCCAGTGACATTTACGATCGCCTCTCGCAGTCGCTGGCTCCCAGCATCTTCGGGTCGCGGGACATCAAGAAGGCCATCACGTGCATGCTCTTCGGCGGCTCCCGCAAGCGTCTTCCCGACGGACTGTGCCGTCGTGGCGACATCAACGTCCTGCTGCTGGGCGATCCCGGCACGGCCAAGTCGCAGCTGCTCAAGTTCGTGGAGAAGGTGGCGCCCATTGCCGTGTACACCTCGGGCAAGGGCTCCAGTGCCGCCGGCCTGACGGCTTCCGTCATGAAGGATCCCCAGACGCGCAACTTTGTGATGGAGGGCGGAGCCATGGTGCTCGCCGACGGCGGCGTTGTCTGCATCGATGAGTTCGACAAGATGCGGGAGGACGATCGCGTGGCCATCCACGAGGCCATGGAACAGCAGACCATATCGATCGCCAAGGCTGGCATCACGACCACCTTGAACTCGCGCTGCTCGGTTCTGGCGGCAGCCAACTCCATTTTCGGCCGCTGGGACGACTCCAAGGGCGAGGACAACATCGACTTTATGCCCACGATCCTGTCCCGTTTCGACATGATCTTCATTGTCAAGGACGTGCACGATGAGGCGCGGGATATCACTCTGGCCAAGCACATCATCAACGTGCATCTCAGCTCGAACAAGTCGGCGCCCTCCGAGCCGGCCGAGGGCGAGATCTCGCTGTCCACGTTCAAGAAGTACATCCACTACTGCCGCACCCACTGCGGTCCGCGGCTGGGCGAGGCGGCCGGCGAGAAGCTGAAGAGCCGCTACGTCCTCATGCGCAGTGGTGCCGGTCAGCAGGAGAGGAACGCCGACAAGCGGCTGAGCATTCCGATCACCGTGCGCCAGCTGGAGGCCGTCATCCGCATCTCCGAGTCGCTGGCAAAAATACGCCTGCAGCCCTTCGCCACCGATGAGCACGTGAACGAGGCTCTTCGCCTCTTCCAGGTGTCGACTTTGGATGCGGCGATGACTGGCAGCCTGGCCGGCGCCGAGGGATTCACCACGGAGGAGGACCAGGAAACCCTGAACCGCATTGAGAAGCAGTTGAAGCGTCGCTTTGCTATTGGCTCCCAGGTCTCCGAGCAGAACATTCTGCAGGTAAAGTCTTGAATTCCTTTTTGTTTGCCGGGGTTCTTATGCATCTAAGTCATTTCTTTCAGGACTTCTTGAGACAGAAGTACGAGGAGCGTACGGTTATGAAGGTCGTCCATACCATGATTCGACGCGGAGAACTGCAGCACAGGATGCAACGCAAGATGCTTTATCGCATTTGCTAGCCACTGTTTCCCACATCATTTTATACCCATCGTTAAATGTTCATCAATTCTTTGTCATCGTCATATTATCATTAGTAAGTTAAGAAAACAGAAATCATTCTTTATACTTATGAGACAAATAAATTAAAATTTAAGATGCGGTCTTTACGTAAAGATTTATACCAGTGTTCCGTGAACACTCTGTGGCTAGATATGAAGAAAAAAATAGCTATAACCTTAAAACTAGCTATTTAACGCCAAAAAAGGCTAAATCTAGCCACTCAATTACAATTTGTCTGCACTGATTCTTCTGTTCTCTTTTGTGCATACTTCTTCCGTTCTCTTTTGTGCATACTGTGCGTGAAAAATCCTATCCCACGGGATAGAGTTGTGCCGACCGCGGACTTATACCCTTAGATTCCAAAAGACGGAAAATATCCGAAGAAAACTAAATTGTTAAAGCTCAACGGGGATCACTCAACCGAAGAGAAACATATCTACTTTTAACGCTAATTTATGGTGCAAACTGAACCTTTGACTTGTAGCGATACGGTCCTGCAGACTCGCATGTTGAAGCTGATAAGCTCGTATTTAAAAGACCAATCCAAGCCGCGCTCTCGTTCAGTTTGATTCTGACTTCACATCGCACAATGGCACCAAGCTGGGTCTTCGTCGTTATTTTCTTTATCTCAGCTTTCCTTGGAATGGGACAGGGTTCCATCTCATTTTGCGGGCGTGACCACTCAAGTCAGTGTGTAGATCCTAGAAATTGCGGACCTGGGCGTGGAATAGATTACCGTAGGATTCAGTGCCCGGATAAACAAGTCTGTTGTCAAGTCGATGAGGTAATTCTGCTGAAAGTGTATACTATGGATCGCACAAATCGTTAACATAAAAAATGTATTTTATATTGTTCGCTTGCAGATTAACAACCTGGCCGCTGACGTGCTGGACGAATATGATTAATTCCATAAATCAGGGGTGCTTAAATCTTCCTTATGTCAGTGCATAAACCAACATATGTTAATAAATAAAAAGATATGCATACTTGTAACAACGCTTTTGATTTATTTCAAGATGTACACTGAGAGAAATGCACTTGTCAGTTCATCGCTCAATTTACCAATTTACTTCACAGAATGGGAATGTATTAAGCATAAAGAAGATAAATATGTTCAGTGTAGAAACAAGAACAAATTACATTGGGATTAGCGGTAAGAAAAATATATCTATGAATTTGTTTTTGGCTTGCTCGGTCTTATCAGCAAAGAACATCGACAGAAAGAGGAAAGTGCAAAATTGTTTGTGTATACCTATGGGACCGGCTTACACACAGTCTATGCTGTGTGCATCTACAAAAACAAATGTGATGGGTGGACATGGGCTTGAGAGCACCTACCTCGATAAAACAGAAAAAGGCGTAATACCTTTAAAATTAAATTTATGTACGAATAAATTAACTTCATAAATGTATTGAATTACATTTTAATGAAATTGGGATAGTGGGAGCTTTTGCTTTTTCTAATAAGATGATTTTGGCAGTAATAAGACCTTTCTTAACCTTTCTTTTCTTAGAAAATAAATTTATTTTAATTATTCACTTCTTTTAAATTTTCGTAATTTGCACATTTGCGTTGCGATTATTGTTCCCAGAAAAAGACCCAAGGCTTTGCCTATCAATTCTTGGAATTCGCTGAGATTGAATACACATTAATCAGCGCTTTATTTAATTTATAGCGTGTTTAAATGTTTTCGTTTATTTTCAGAAGAGATTTCTATAACCAAATAATTCAACTAGAACGCTTGAAAAAAAGAGACATAACCCGTTAGAGGTGCTGCTTAATTTCCAAAGCATTCGTTTTCCGCTTCCGGTTTCCGGTTTCCAGTTCGGTGCTCTCTAATTTGTGGGGGTACAGCCCGGTTAGACCAGAGGCAGCGTTTCGATGAGGACATTAAATTTAGTTAGCTGGGGCTAGTGATCGGATCCTGCGTGGCTCTACTTGGCGGCGGCAACGGCCTTGCCCGCCTTGCCGCCCAGCACCTTGAGTGCCGCTTCCACGAGATCCTGGACGCGTGGCAGGGCGTGCGCCTCCAGTGTCTTGGCGTAGGGCATGGGCACATCGACGCCGGCGCAGCGCCAGACGGGGGCATCTAGCTCGAAGAAGGTCTGGTCCTCCATGATGCGGGCACAGATCTCGGCGCCAACGCCTGAAAATGGATTGAAATAAGGCATTAGGTTAATGAGTTACGAGTCCGCTGTCTAATAAACTTGCCGTGCTGTGGCCAGCCGTTCTCCACGGTGATCAAGTGATGGGTCTTTCGGACGGAGGCGAAGATGGTCGCCGCGTCCAGAGGACGAATGGAGCGCAGGTTGATGACCTCAGCCTCGATACCCTTCTTGGCGAGCTCAGCGGCTGCCAGCAGCGATGTCTCCACCGCTTTGGAATGCGCCACAATGGTGATGTCCTTGCCAGGTCGCATGATCTTCGCCTTGCCGATGGGCACCACGAAGTCCTTGTCGGTCACATTGTCGCCGATGGGGAAGGCTGTGCCGTACATCAGCTCGTTCTCCAGCACCACCACGGGATCGGGATCACGGATGGCGGCCTTCAGCAGGCCTCGGGCATCCTCCGAGTCGTAGGGCGAGACGACCTTCAGGCCGGGGCAGTGGGCGTACCAGGCGGCGAAGCACTGCGAGTGCTGGGCGGCCACTCCCTGGGCGGCGCCGTTGGGGCCACGGAACACAATCGGTACGTTGACGGCGCCGGCGGACATGTAGAAGGTCTTGGCGGCCGAGTTGATGATCTGATTTAAGGGAAAATAATTAGGGAAAAGAATCTACATATTTATCGTTGGATGTGCAGATGAATTGTAAAGCTAGTTCAATACACCAATTCAAGTTAATACAAGTCGCGTTTATTGCTTCTCTGCCGATCTTTCACTTAATGCCTAGTTTCTGCTTAATGATAAATGCGGGCAGGCGGCGTCCCTTCCAGAAGCGCGGCAGTGGCGTCTCGTTGGCCTGCCGCAGTATCTCGGCCACGTGCTGCTCCGCACTGAAGGCCTCTGCCTGCTTGATCTGGGTCATCAGCTTGGCCTGGAACGCCTTCTCCTTGCGCATCTCCCGGCGCTGGCGCACCTTGGCCCACTCGAACTTCATCTTGCGGCGCAGCTTCTTCAGCTTGTGTTTCTTCATCTTCCGCCGCCGGATGACGATGAGGCGTTCCGCCTCCATTTTGTCCGGCTTGCTCTTGTCCTTCGGCGGCGAGATCACCTCGCCCACGCGATCTCTGTTCAGAATGTCGTTGATCTCGGCTATCCAGGTGGAGCGAGGGCTCTCGATTACTCGGCCGAGGGGCAGTTGGCGATCCCCAATCGGCGGCCTGACACACTCGAGTATCTTTGCCTGCACGTAATCGGATAATATGGGTGGGGGTTGGATTAGTGAGTTCCGGTTCATAGACTGGAGGAGCAGGTGCGCTGCGCCACCCATATTATCCCATTAAGCGCCGCGGCCCGACCTTGCACTTGAATTGGCCTATTAGCTAGCTAGTGGAGTTTGGGGGCGTTTGGATTGGATTTTCGTGTTTTCTTTTTTGGCAATGAGATAATATGAGTAGTTAGGCTACTGCTGGAGTGGGTGGAGTGTCCAAGTTCTAGGCCTGGTTGCTACTCACGTGATCGATGGCCTGCATGGCGAAGTTGAAGGTCATGAACTCGCAGACGGGACGCAGACCGGCCATGGCAGCTCCGGTGGCGATTCCGGCGAAGCCCATCTCTGTGATTGGCGTGTCGATGATGCGCTTGTCACCATACTTCTTCCACAGACCACGGGAGACCTGAACAAAAATAGTAATTAATACAGAGAAAATTAATATCACACAGGTGAATGGTATACCAAGGCGGATGTGAGTTTCCTTTGAGGCTAACAACCCTAGTCAAACTATTATCCTTTCTACGTCGTAATATTCAAGTCCCTGAGGACTTCAGGCCGAATTTTGTCACTTCATTATTTGAAACACAAATGAAAAGGCGTTTAAATAACGTTTATAGTTATTCGAAACCTTGGGAATATCTATATGGGTGTTGGGATACCAATAAATATTTATGAAAGGCTACTGAGGCTGAAATAAACACTAGACTTTTATATATTTTACCGATATTTATGATTAAACATTATTTACTTGTTACTATTAGCTAGAATAAATGCTTAGACTAACCCCTACAACTGTAAAAACTGTAAAAATTACCCATCCAGATATTAACATCTAGAAACCACACGAATTCCAGACCAGTCATTACTGTTCGATAAAGAAAAGCCGGCACCCAGAGGTCTACAGACCGCTTCTGTCTATAAACAAATCGCGATTTTATGGAGCAATCACGTATTATCACCAGACAGTCACACACATTCTGCGTGACCTTGCGGATCTCGATCACGCATTCAGATTCGGATTCGGAATCATTATCAGCAGTTACATACAGCACGCATATATCACCCCTCGGCCCCCTCGCCCCTTCTCATCCACCTGCATCAGCTGTCATCGTCGCCGCCTGTCACTACTGCCCGATGTTTACGTAATCAGAGGACGGGAGAAAAGCGTAGTGTAGTCTCACCTTGTAGGCACCGTCGTACTGAGCCACCTCCTCGCCGATCAGGAAAACGCGGTCGTCGCGGGCCAGCTCCTCGTCCAGGGCGCTGTTGAGGGCATCTCGCACGGTCATCTGCTTGGCCGCCAGGGCCTGACTGGTGGAGAAGGCGCGCTGGGCGGAGCACGCCGCCTGTGCGAGTCGGGATCGGAGCATCTTCGGCGAGTGGTTTGCTTTCCTGTCTGGCTATGGGTTTCGTTGTCCGGCTACAGGTGGGTTTCTTGGGTTTTAAGTATGTTATCTAACAGAAAAAGAATTCAAAAGTATACGGACCGACTTCCGTCCCGAAATTTTGCTATGAAAATACACGCGGTGTGACCGTAGCAACGCACTTAAAATATACTAGTACTAAAATACTATATGTAGTGTGGCCTTAATCGGCAAAGCATTGTTTTAATTTTATTTAAATATTTTGTAAAGCTTAATTAAGCGTTTTTGCCAGCTTGAGGTCTAGTCCGGCTTTGGTATTTATCTCAAAGAAAATCTCAAACTGCTGAAAAATGTTTAAACTGTTTGGTGGACTGCATCGCTCCTGGAGTTCGTCGGCGCTAGGAAAGTCGCCAGGATGCATATCACGGATTTGGTTTGGACCCCTGCCCGAGGAGTCCATCTGGCTTAAGCCGGGACGCGTCACCTACATTGAAAATGACGTGAAGAAAACGTCGGACATCACAAAAATTATTGATGGTGTGGTGGTAGTCCTGTTCAACAAGTCCCGAGATAAGCTCATTTTTGTGCGTCAATTTCGAGCATCAGTGTACCAGGGAATTTACACGGGTAGAAATGTAGTTATGCCCGAGGTAGAGGCTGATCTGGAGCAGTTTCCCCCGGAAGTGGGAGTCACCTTGGAACTTTGCGGTGGCGCTGTGGACAAGGATAAGAGTTTGGCGGAAATAGCCAAGGAGGAGGTGCTGGAGGAGTGCGGATATGAGGTGCCCACGGAATCCTTGCAGCATGTTTTCGATTACAGATCGGGTATTGGAACCTCCAGCGGTGCCATGACCTTGTTCTACTGCGAGGTCTGCGATAGTCAGAAGGTGACAACGGGTGGCGGTGTGGATCATGAGGTCATCCAGGTAGTGGAGTTGCCCGTGCACGAGGCCAAAAAATTGGTCCAAACGGGGGCCAAGACGAATGGCGGGCCATCGTGCATGATGGGGTTGTTGTGGTTCTTCCTTCACAAAGCTCCCAAGGCTTGACATATTTCTAAACAATTAAACTAAAAAAAAATATTTTTGTATAGGATTTCAAAATATAATTAAATTTGGTTTTACAACTTTAATCTATTTAAAATCGTTCTACAATAAGGCCACTCTTAATTCTATGATAAATTCTAATCAATGTAAAGATTTGTAACGAACTTTTCAAATTCAAACTCCAGTGTGACCATGTGGTGCCTAGCGCAAAAAGTCATAAAAGCTCAGCTCCCCCGGAAAGTACGCCATCTGTTTGGGACCCCCATCGCCGGCTGGGGCTTTCGCAGTCAGCTGATGGCCGATGATAGTGCCTCCAGTCCCCGTCGAGAGATAAATATTCGGAGCAGCATGGAGAACGTGTCCAAGGTCTGGCTGGGGCCCCTGCCCGCGGATTCGCCATACGTTAAGCCCTTCCGGCTGTACTACGTCCAGAATGGCCAGGAGAAGAACTGGGACCTGCTCAAAGTCCACGACAGCGTGGCTATCATCCTGTACAATACTTCGCGTCAGAAGCTAGTGCTGGTGCGTCAGTTCCGGCCCGCCGTCTACCACGGCGTCATCTCCAGCACCCTGGGCACCTTCGACCAAGTGGATCTCCACAAGTTTCCGCCCTCCATCGGGGTCACCCTGGAGCTGTGCGCTGGGATCGTGGACAAGGAGAAGAGCTGGCTGGAGATTGCACGCGAGGAGGTCTTGGAGGAGTGTGGCTACGATGTTCCGCTGGAGCGCATCGAGGAGGTCATGGTCTATCGGTGAGTGTGACTCCATATCCGGTTTGAATATTGATAAAGGGGCTTTTAAATGGCAATAAAAGAACAACAATAACTACCTGGATTGCCTCTAAAAAATAATACAAATTTATAATGGTCGTAAATAGTGCTAAACTATCGTTATATTTATAGTTATTCCTATGTACATGTGTATATATATTTCGTCGAACTTCTGTAATAAGATCTTCTGTAGAACTTTGCAATATTGCATTGATTTTTCTTGTAATTCTTATCACAGTTCCACAGAAACTGGATCCACTTTAGGAGAGCTTGATTTTGAAGAGCACTGACAAAAATAACGTGTAACATTTGTATTCATCTGTAAAAGATGATAACTCCGCTGCCTTATAATCTTTAGTTAATTAAGAGGTAGGGTTATTTGTAGTTTTAGTTGAAATCGACAGCCAAGGTATTATTAGGACTGCTATCTGACATTATCAATGAAAGTAGTGAAGAACTTCAAGTTAATGAGTGGAATTTCCGTAAGGTTCTGTCTATGTGTTTCCAGGAAATACTGCCAGTTACTCTCGGTTTTATGTTTATCAAGAAGCTTCTGAAATGCTTTATGCTTTACTATTTGAAGTGTACTTCCGCCAGCACTAATCTCTTCGCGTCTCTTACAGATCCGGCGTGGGCGCCTCGGGTGCCAAGCAAACCATGTACTATTGCGAGGTGACCGATGCCGACAAGGCCACCAGTGGCGGCGGAGTCGAGGACGAGATTATCGAGGTGGTGGAACTAACCCTGCCGGAGGCCCAGCGCATGATCCAAAAAGGAGCCGTGAACAACAGCCCGCCCAGCTGCCTCATGGGCCTGATGTGGTTCTTCGCCAACCGGGCTCCCAGTGCCAGTGTCTAGGCGAGGGCAGACAGACGTGTTACTGGTCGTTGTTGACACTCACCAGATAAGCGGCGGCCGTGATAAGATGATAAGATGAAGAGAGGCGTAGCATCCGCATCCGCAGTGTTGCCTTACTAACTCGAACTAGCTGAACACGTATTCAAATGCTTTCCAAAACCGAACATTGTGAGTGCGCGAAGCGCATAATAGTCTATCCCGAAACGAAATGAAATTCCGCGCCCGACGAGGCTCCCCGTATGATATGTAATATGTAATAAACCCCGGCCAGCTGTCCGCTCATGAATTCGGTCAAGTCGTCGACTCCCACCTCGGCAGCCAAGTGCATAAATCGTCTATAAATCAAAATGCCGCAAGTCGCTGTGGCTGCTGCGGCTGCTGAGGCGGCTGCTGCTGCTGCAGAAGCTCCAAACGGGTTCCGATCGGATCCGATGGGATCCCATCGCACCACATCCCCATTCCATCCCATCCAAACCGAAGCTGTGTGCCGTTTTTGGGCCTCCGCTGTCAGGCAGCGTGTTGCTGGGATCAGGTTACTTATTTATACACGGCCAGGGACTTTAGCTTCCATGCCCGCTCCTGGTCCTCCAGAGTGCAGCGAAAGAAACGGAATGTTTTCAATTCATATTCATAGATTGCATTATTTATTGTTATATGTTTCCGTTTCACTGATCACTTATATTATATTATACCAAGTTTATGACATTCTTATATATTTTATAATATCCTCTTGCTAGAGAACTCACTCAAAGATACACATTTATCCCTTGAGTTCTCGAAAATCCTACATTTTCTATACAAAACTCAATCATTCATTTGTTTACCGTGTACCTGCATCTATTCATCCTCCAGCTTCGGCATCAGCTCCCATCCATCCCAGGTTCAGCGGTCATGGCGAGTGGTGGTGGCGTGGAAATTTATTTACCTCAAAGCCATGATTTGGCAATATTTCAACATTGTAATAGAATTTCTTTCAGCCTTTTCAAACTTGACTTCCTTTTCGGCGGCCGGCCCCTGCCCCTGCCCCTGCCCCAGATCCCCTGCTCAGAGAACTCCTCCGCCAAGGGGAGATCTCCTCCTGCCTCCTCCGAAGTCCTCGCATGTGCGTGCATTCGATTTGCCGCTGATAATCAAGGCCGGTTCCCTGTGTTTGTCCGCTGTTCGCTTGCGTGTTAACCTCATGTAAATTATGGACCCGAGGCGGAGAAGCCGTCGTCGGCAGCAGCAGAGTCAACAAAAATGCGAGTGTTGAAATTATATTTAATTTGCATATATGTTGGCGGACGGCCAGCGGCCGCAGGTAGCTCAGCATCGTCCGTTCCCCGAGGGATTCGAGAATGCAAATCAGTTGGGGGAGTTCCACGTGGCTCAGGATCAGGTGTGCTGTCGACCAGAGGGATTTGTCACGAGAGCTGTAGCGGAGAGTGGCTACCAAGGGGTCCCCGATTATCTAAGAAAATAAATAAATACTTAATAGATTTTAAATGTGTTTTTTTAGGGAATAAAAATGTTAGGTAATAAGCAAGAATGACAAAGTTGTCTGATATTGTTAGTTATCTTATTAGCATTTCAAAGAACCTTGTAAAGATTAGGGTTAGATACTGGGTTGGTTATCTGAAACCAAATATAAAACTAATCTAAACTGATAGGAAATAATTACAGAGCGTAATAATAAGAAATTAAAGGGTAATTCCCCGGATTATTTATTTGAAAAACTCACTAACTTGAGTCAGAACCTTGGGCTTTTCTCATAAGAAAATACCACTTAGTTTTAGACGTTTTGCTTCGTGAAAATTAATTGAATTTGATTGTAAAAGCTGGCAAAAAAAATTCCCCTTGGAAGCTGTGATCCCAGATTAAAACTAATGAATGAAAGCGGTTTTCCTTTGCTGTTAATTTACCATCAGCTGCGTATCCCAGAGCGATTTCTTTTGATTTGTCTGGCGACAGTTTCGCGGCTGTAACTATTGCTGCCACAGATATTTGTTGCCAGCTTCCTCATCACACTGAGCTCATCTGTCGCCTGTCACCTGCTCCCGTTTGAAGTGCTCGCCTGGTGCTCCCCAAGGTGCAAATCGAAGCCAGTGGAGCCAACAGATTGCTTTTTTACCTTTGCACTTGAAACAAATGTGGGGATTTATTTTAAAATATAAAATATAAATAGAGAGCTCAACTCTAAGTAATTTAAAGGTTTAAAAATAAACAAACGATAATTATTACAGTGCTATTTGCCTACATTATAAATACATATTTTTTAGTAATAATTATTATTTTCAGTGCTCCCTTGTGGCTTTGCCTTTTGGCTTTTGATAGTTGCGCAAAGTCCAAAGTACAGAATTGCAATTATTTCATAATCACGTCCCAATTTATGTGCTGTTGGAGTAGCAGAGGCAGCGGCAGCGGCAGCGGCGGCAGCGATAGGCCAGCGATTGCCATTTCGAATCAAAGCCTCTTTCTATTCCTGCGCACCCAACTGACCTCCAGTGCTCCGGACCTCGTCCATAGCGCTGAGAACCCAATCTCAAAATGGCGTCCGCACACGAACGGGAGCGAAAAGTTGCACGCGGCGGGGATGGAGGGATTAGGCTGGGATGGGGTCCAAGATGCGGCTGGGAGGTGGATGATATTCTGGGATGGGAAGACGGAAGATCAAGAAATCGCGATCATGAGCTGTGCAGCTCGGTTTCCATGCGAAAATTAAGTGCAGTCTACCAACAATCATAACAACAACAACTAAAAATTACCTGTAAAACAGTTATGGTTTTTTCCTGCCTGTTGCTGTGTGTTGTTGCTGCTGCTGCTGCTGCTGCTGTGGAGCAATAATGAAATTTTTTATCGGATTTGATTATAAGTTGCCCAGGTCCGCGGCGGCCAGCCACCCCGCACCGTCGTAATCTGCCAATAAGAAGAAAAGTAAGCAAGGTAAAGCAACACTGAAGGAAATGGGAAAGGTTTCGTGTCCTAAAATGCCTTAAATATAGTCTTTAAATTAAAAAAAAAAAGTTTGGCTAATATTTTGTTTATCATACTTTTACCTATGAGATTCTTAATATAGGAACTTTAATTTAACATGGCGTAAAATGCACAAGAAAGTGTTGCAAGGGCAATGTTGCTGGTGTCATAGTCACCCCATCGCTGGGCCTCAGGGTCAGCATGAACACTACCTATATTATCAAATAACTTCCTTAAAAAAATATATTATAAATCTACATATATACTTTTAACAGAAATTTAAGCTTTTGAACTCTATTTTTAAGAATTTTGTGGGGGTTAATCAATTATTATCAAAAATGTTCTACCAAATCGGTTCGTTCGCTTTACACTTAGGTTACCTGCTATAAAAACTCGCTGCAGATGCTGTGCCCTCGATATATTTTTCAATCCTGAACTCTTGGTTATTTTTGTGGTTCTAAAAACAATAGCGGCCTTTTTTCACAGTGTCTTGTTGCTGGTAGCTGCCTAGCGGGGAATGGCTATTGGGCCGGCGATTTGGCGGCCAGGGGCCAGGAAAGAGGGGATGCAGTGGCGCTGGTGGGGGGCAGCAGCAGCTATGTAGCAGCAGCCGCCGCCGCCGCTCATTGATTCCGCCTGCCGTCCGTCGCCGGTCGTCCGTCGTGATGCACTTTAATGAAATGAAATCTTATACTATCATGAGGCGCATGAACTGCCAGGCCCGAACTGAAGCCGAACCTGGAGCTGAAGCCGAGGCTGAGCTGGAGCTAAAGCCAAAGCAAGCTGTAGTCCAAGTCCACTCAAAATGTATAATTATCTGGCGGTTTTATCCGTTTGCCAATATTAAATTTCTCATCACGCCCAGAGACCCAGAGCGCGGCCGGAGAGAGGAAGCTGCTGCTGAAGTTGCTGCTGCTGCTCCCGAAGCTGCCGCTCCACCTGGGGTTCTTTTCAGGTGGCGGCAGGTGGTGGGGTGGCCAGGGGGAGGGCATGTCCCGCTTCATGGGCACGGGCGCCGTCAAACAATTAATAAAAGGCCAAATGTCTGCAATGAAATTTATGCGGCTGCCTCTGCCATCGAGTTATATATGGGCTTCGGACTTCGGATTTTGGATCTCGGATTTTGCTTTTCCGCGACTCCTGACGCGGTGGCCGAAAAGGAAAAGGCTTCGCCTGGCTATACCGCTTTAATGCCCAGTTGTGGACTTTCTAAAACCGAATGCCAGGTCGAGGGCTTCTCTGGGGCGTTGTTCCTGCACCTTGCTCTCCGATGTTCCGCGAGATATGCTCCGCAAGGTGCGGCATCCGACAGATTGGGCACAAGAACGCCAATAAATGTGTGTCAAGTGGCCGCCACACAGCGCCTGGATACGGCGAATGTGCATAATTATGGTTATTAGCCGATCGATTTGGTTTAGAACTCATAATTAATGAAGTTGCGTTTGCACAGCGAGTTCGTGTTCGAAGTCTTTTGTTGAAAGAGAGATTAAGTGGGTTGTTTTATTCTCTTTTATTATGTAGAAAACTTGGTTTACTTGTTATATTAATAATTTTTTTAATAATGTATACATTTTCCTTAAATCCTTCTAGAAAATAGCTAAATACATTATATTAATGCCCACACAAAACATAAAAATGATTTTAAAGCTTTGAAGATTTGAATTTTTGTTGAAAGTAAAAATATATACAGTAAAATATAATTGTAAATTAGTCCTGGCCTTTCATAGTATTTAAAGCTTTGGGTACCGGGTATCTCATAGTCGCTTTCTTACTTTGTTTTTACTTTTTGTCGACGACCTTTAACTGTGAACCATTTCCCAGCCTCCAAAGAGGATCGAACTATAAACACTGTCGTTGGCAGCTTGCACGTGTTGCCATTTTAATTGCCGTGCAAAGTGTTAACAAATATTTTTGGCCAAATGCGTATAATTGAAATTAAGTCATAAATGGCTCAGAAATGTCGGGCCAGCCCGACATGGCTGGCAAATATTAACGAAGCCGAGCCAAGTCGGGGCCAAATGGCGAAAAAATTTCACACTCTTTGCCTTGATTTATGACAGCCCAACATAGCTCGGAACAAGTGCAGCACAGCGCGACAACACCAGGCGCCTCCGTGGAAGGAAACCTGCCTCCAGTGGCTGCCAAACTGCTGCACCTGCTCCGCTGATTGATTTGGCGGCTTTGCAGCTTTAATTACGCGCAAGCTCTCTTTCCCCGTTCGCATACATTTCTCTTACATCCCTATTTTACCTGCTCTTAGCTGGGGTTTCTCTTCTCTTTGGCCGGGCACTCTCTTAGGCACTCGTTAGACCCGACTTAGGTGTGTGCTCCGCCCCATTTGAGCGGATGTGGAGAGACCCAGGAAAGCTACAGACCACCGCAAAAAGTCCACAATGAAAGTGCCAAAATGGGGCGATGGGAATTTAGTTCGCCTCTGGCTGGCTTTAATTAATACCTTAACATGAACTGTCGGTCGGTCGGTCGGTCGGGGGAGGTGACTCATTTACAGCCTCCTGTGAGGTCTGAAACGGAGGAGATTGTTCAGCAGAGGGAGCCACTAATTACTAAGATCGCTGCTATTTAGCTCTGATTTACTAACTTGTTCTACAGCTTAACACCTTGCTTTTTATTGCCTTTTGAACTTTTGGTTCAATTAAGTAATTTAAATATTCGGCTTATTCAAAGTATATCCGCTTACGAATTTAATTCATATTTATTTCAGTTTCTATAAAGTCCTATTTTTCGGATGCTTAGCTTGTTAGGAATATAAGAGGAAGGAATATAACTGAAATACAATCCCCACTTATTTTCTGCTTTTTTTTTATATTTTCCTGCTTAATCAGAGGGTTAAGCAGCTCCCGAGAAGGACCCACCACACAATTAAAATTCATTTGCATATCAAACAATAAAACAAGCACTCCGACAACAACAACAGCCACCTGGATGACTAAGAGGAGACCCAAGGAGGACTCCGCTGGCAAGTCCGAGGGGGGAAAAAGTGAAACTCGGCCTGATCTTGGTGATAAGCAGCCGGAGGAAGGCCGCCGCCGGCACGGACACACAAGTAATGGCGCATTAAAAGTCAAAGTCAAAATCAACAAAGCACCGAGATGGCCTAAACAAGATCCTGATAAAGAACCAATACCAATCATGAGAAACGGGGAAACGGGAAGGGGAAGCAGGGATCCCGGCAGCTGCCACCGGCGACGCGACGTCCGAAGATTCCGATTTCGAAGATTTCGACTTCTCGACGTCTCGACGACAACAACGTTGACCGCAACAACTTTGTTGCCGCTCGTAAGTTGTTGAACTTAACGCGAAATCTCGCCGTCTGGGAAATTAACTACAGGTAAAGCTGCCTAAGTTTAAAAAAGATTTAAATTAGTAAGATATAAAAGAAGCTTTCCAAAAAGATAAGTAGAAATATCTTTAAAAGAAAGTTTTCTTTAACTTCTTCATCAGTGTACTATGCTGAACATTCAGAGTGAATAACATTAGCTTGCAGTTAGTTTGTAATGTAATGTAATAACATTTTAATGGCCGATAACCATCGATAAGCCGAAGGGTTGGCGCGACAGAGCGTTATCGATGTTAATATGTAAACGATAGGACGCCACCGGCAAAAAAGCTTTCTCTACTCCTCTGTATTTGATAAAAATGTGAAATAATAAATAAGTTAAATCAATTCCGAGAGCTATTGGGAGCTATTAGAAGCTTTACAGCCGGCGCTAACAATAAACAAAATCTATACAAGATTGATTCCAAAATGTCAACCCTAGGAAGCTCTACTGTTTATGAATACCGAACCCAACAAAATCTCCTAAACGGCGGCACATTTAGTTTTCGGCAGAGGCTGCCACTTCCACTTCCAAGTCTGGGAATGTCGATTACGATGACTCCGACTCCGACTCCTCCGTTTGAAGGAGTCCAGTCCAGTTCAGTCCGTGAGTTGAGTTTGAGCCGATCCGAACGGACAGCGATGGTTGGTTCTGGTCGGTTCGGCTGGGTTATCTGATTTTAATTAAACGGCATCGCATAATAAATTATCTTCATTAGGGCTGCTGGGGGAGCCTCGATCGCTGGGATCTGGGGATCTGGGATGCCGCTTCGAAACCGAAACGAAACGAAACAGAACCGAGTTCGAGCTCCGAGAGGCTGACAAAATATTCGTAGCAACCCTCCATCCCCGCCGACCTCCGGGAACCCCCTTGATATGCCCCATTCCCTGGCCATAAATCAAAACAAACGCATCTACACTACATCCACCGCTGCAGTGCGTGTGTTCCTCTCCTAGTCGCCGCCCCTCTGCCCATCTGCAGCCACACGGACTTCCATATCCAATCCATGGCCAGCGCTCATGTTCATTAATGAAAAACCGGACCAACTGTCAAACAGAATCTGCAAATCATTCGACGCGACGGCTGTGCGCCGTTGACAGTTGGAAAAGCGCTGCCGCCGCTGCTGCTGCTGCTGTCTCTGCTGCTGCGCCCCGGGAAAAATCAACACATGCTTAGATGATAATAATAAAAATAAATCGGACATGAAAGAAAAAGTGCACACGACATTGCAGCTAATTGGGAGCCAACGAAGATTGAATGTGCTCTCAATGTCTTTGAATACTTTAATTTTAGTTTAAGAAATTAGTACATACCTAAATGGAGATTAAATAATATTTATAGACAAAGATTAGACAAACAGAAAAATACCAGAATGTAATCCACATCAAATTTTGGGCAAATCATGTCCAGATAAGACTTCCCTGAACAAATTATAATGAGTGGGTCAGCACCTCGCCCTCTTGTAGATCAGATATCGCTCTTTCCCTGGAACAATTCCAAACAAACCCCAAGAGCTGATCTAACCCACCGATCGGAGGGTATATGTGGAATCAATCGGGAGAAGAGTTAACTGGAAGTGGAGCAGAAACCGGTTGCAACATGGTCAACTGATTGACGAGTTGCGTACCTCAAATGTGCAGCTAACACGCACACAGGTGCGTGCCCCTCGAGGAGCATCGCTCTCCAGTTCTCCATCTCTCCAGCTCTCCGGGACTGGGACTCTTTTTTATTTATTTCTTGCCCGCTTCCATCATCAATAATGGCAGCCAAAGGAAGCGCATGTTCATGTCCATGTAGCGCTTAATGATCTTGAAATCGAGGCTGCATTAGCATTGAATGTGCTCGGCGCAGTCGCGGTCGCAAAATGTTTCAATTATTTGTTAGCAGCCGATCGCCGCCGATGGCAACAACAAATTATGAATAATCGAGTTCATTAATCAAGTGTTAATCTTCATGCATGGACCGCATTACAAGCCAAAGCCGAAGCAGAAATAATGGGAGATACACGTCCGAAATTCAACCCAAACAGACTTCTCTCCGGCCTCCAGTCTCTGGTCACTGGTCTCTCGCCGCCGAAATCTCTAATTTATTGCCTGGCTAGCATTTTGCTAATGAAGACATAAAAACCGCAATCAAATTAAATATTTTTCTTCATGGGAACAAAATGTAAACGGGCCGCATTACTCATCTGTAGGAATTACTAAGGGTATATATAACCTCGGAGTTGGGCTTCCAAGTGGAACTAACGCGTTTGGCGCCCTTTAAACCCTTTGTCTCTCCAACCAAATCGAAGGAAATATTCTATAAGAGCCTCCTTTATACCTGGGTTATATATATTAATTATGGATTTGGAATCAAATGTTGTTCGCTTGATTAAAAGGCGTGAAAATCGTTAAATTACATTTTCTATGGCTTTGGGAGAGAACTAGCCCAGATTCTTCAACAAATATTTATTATTTGATTTTATTATTTAACAATTTTCTTAATAAACACAAGGAAAGCTACTCCTAATTTAAAAAAAGTAGTTACATTGTTTTTCTTCTCATAAGGCCAGGAAATATGGGCCATAAAAATAAATTCTTTAATAATACGTCAGCCAAGAACAGCTACCATTCATGGATTTTTTCACTCTCCAAAGATGACTCCCATTAGGCTTTTTTTTAATCCAAAATTAAGTATCTCTGACCCGAATTTCGGGGCCGAAAAACCGGAATTAATTTCCGATCAAATGCAAATGCTCGCCCCAAAGAAGGGCGATCAGAGACCCGAAAGCCAGGGAAAATCTCCCGAAATTGCAAAGCTAAAGCCAGCCACCGACCACGCCCCCCTGAAGCCGGGGCTTCCTCATTTCACATAAGTCAAGCAGCTCGCCGGATTGGGCTCCAGATTGCGGCTGGCCGGCCCTTATTAGGGCGGCATAAACCCAAATTAAATTGTCGAATTAAGGCTACATTTAACGGCCAGCCGCGAGCAGCAACGAGCTATAAATTTTAAATTAAAACATATACAATAAAATGTAAATCTCGCGAAATAATAAACGTCTGGCGGAGCGGCTCTAAATGATGTAAAGCCCGCACATTGGACGCTGGCTAAATGTACATATAATGCGGATCAACACGGGCAAAATTTGCTCCTCTTGTTGCTGTTGTTGTTCCTGTTGTTTTGGCCACAAATTATATGGTTGGGCCAAGAGTTTTTGGCCAGGCTCGTGTGTACAGTGAAATATGAATTACACACACGCCGGCCGGAGCGACGGCCGGCCAGAAATTAAGTTAAAAATAAAACTCGAGTTGAAGACCGAACTTGAAAGGCAACGAAAAAACATGCAGGCCGCAACTACTGTAGGCAAACACAAACAATAACAAAAAGCCGAAAAAATTTACAAGTCACTCACACTCGCAGATGGATCCGCGGACCCTTGGACACTCGGACACGGAGCCATAAACACGGGGCAGGGCTGCAGATCAAGTTTGGTGTTTGGTGTATGGAAGAAGAAGGCCTGGAAGGAGTATAAAAAATCAAATTAAACTTCATACGGATCCGCTCGGGGTCTTCGAGAAAACATATATATATATATACATAAAGCTCCCAAAGTCCAAGAACCAGAGCACAGTAAACACAGAAACCCCAAAGCACACACACATGGAGCTGGGGCTGAGTTTAGAGATGGGTTCGTGAGAAGAACTATCGGCATAGCCCAGAGCCCCAAAGCACACACATGGAGCTATACAGTCGTGGCTGGGGCTGAGTTTAGGGATGGGCTCGTGAGAAGAATAATCGGCATAGCTCCTGAGATATTTCTCTAAAATTGTGACAGCAAAAAATATATAGATTTCTTGTGATTTTTGGGTTTTACAAGTATTAACTAAAGAAATATGAGGAATATTTATTATAAGAGGTTATTTCTTTTTTAATATTAATGCCGATTCTCAGCGCCTCTTCACGCTACCATCTCCCTTCGGAGCCCCAGCGAAGCGCATAATCCAAAGAACCCAAAAGGGGCTCCAACGAAACATTTGTGAGTCGAGCAAATAACACTTTATTTCATTCATTTAACAGGTTTCATTTATGAGCGGCCAACAACACCAACCTGGCAACCCAGGCAGGCAGGCAGTCCGTCAGTCAGCCAGCCAGCTCCATCTCGAGCTCCAGCCTCAGCTTCAGCCTCCGATATTCCGATTTCCGAGTTCTACTCGGACGAAGCCCCGGCCCAATGGTCAGCGGCTGCTGCAACGCTCGCTGGAGTGCCCAGAGTCGGTGCCAGACTAGGTAATGTTCCCACGAAACAGGTTGTGGGTCCACCTCGGTCCACGGTCCTGCAACCTCGGGCTGAGTCTTAAGCTGCTGCTGATGCTGATGCCGATGCTGCTGCTGCTGCTGAAGTGTTGCGCCTTCGTGCATGGCCGAGAGCTATGGGCCACCGCCACTTTGGCTTTGGATAAATTACAGGGTAGCTTGAGAGTAGGAGGGTATGCCAGATTGTTTGGAGGAAAGAGTTCAAATAAATGTTAGAAATATAATATTTACACCGAAAAACCCACAGAGATATTGTCACGGACAAGCACAAGGCGTGGTGATATCAAATGGTCAAAGAAAACGAAGGACATAAGCTTAATCCTTACACAGACATGATCCAGAGGTGTGTCAGAGCTTTTCGCAGAAGAAGGAAGTTATTTTTCAAGACACATTGGCAGGGAATAGTGGGTATCCCATAGTCGCTATCCCTCCTCCAAGACCTTCTTGCCAGTTTTTTATTTACAGCTATGTGCGAGCCGGGCCCGGGAGTGTATGTGGCCATGGGCAAGGCAACTGAAAATGCAGCAGAAACTGCAACTGGAAGCTGCAGAAGAAGTTGGTAGCAGCACCTGGGGCTGGGCTCTGGCCAGGCTCGAGTCCGAGTCCAAGCCCGATGCCAGCTACCAAATCAAAATCTGCGCACAATTATGGCCTACACATCTGGGCCCGGCGATGCTATGCGATGCGATCCGATGCGATGCTCGTGCTCCTCATAAATATTTAACGAGTTTCATTTTTAGCCAGCCTTCATTGGCATTGTCTGCGGCAGCGGCATTTGCAACAGTCGCCATTAGAAGCTCCTCATGAGCTCCCAATTAGTGTTGGATTACATATTTGTGGCCCGATCTTCTAGCGTCATTGTGGCCAAATTGGAACATATAAATTATGGACAAATTCGGCAGCAAGAGCAGCAGGAGGAAAGCCGAGCCGGATAAATGGAGGGTATTAGAGCGCGTTTCGGCCCGGTCTGAATTATAAGTTCATTTAAAGCATTTAAATTGGAAATTAAATCGCAATGAATCATCACAAATTCGATTTAACGCCTTGTGAATAACCGAAATGCTGTCTAGCCGGCTGACTGGCGCACATTGTTAGCAAACAAATTTCATTGTTAGCTGGGAAACCGATTTGTTGAACTCCCTGGGCCACCTCTGGGCCTGGTCGCAATCCATCAAAAAGAAATGGGTTTCTCGGGGTATCCGCGGGTTGTCCATCGCTGCCGATCCCTTCTTGCTGCCCCGCTGCCCATTAATTTATTGTTGTTATTACGGGGCGCTGGTAATCAACACGTTCCTCCGATGACCTTGCACTATACGACCATCGATCGTGTGATAAATCGAACGGAAATCATTAATAATCAGGCGGAATCAAAGCGCTTCTTCGGCCTAATGATCGGGATCGCTCTATGCGAGCCGAGTACTTATGTAAAACGCCAACAGCAATTTGAATTATGACGATTTAAATGTAGCATCGCATCGGATAAACGGAGACGGACAAATGGACAAGAAAGGAAAGCCCGACGATGACCGGGACCCAACCCATAAATACAGGCACACTGAGGGAAAAGTTTAATGGGGGTTTGATGTTGAAGTAATACATTAGAGGGAGGGTCTTACAACTACTATAGTTATGGGAAATATTAACATTTAACTTATTTGAAGTATATTTTAACCTAAAAAGGTTATTTTTGTATCTAAATACCCTTTAACAAGATTTTTCTCTCTCTGCAGAAGCCAACCCATGGGACGATGCCCACTCCCCAGAGATCTCAGGCGCACTTGACGCGCTCGCTCGCTCGAGTGGCCGGCTGGCCAGCGGGGCGATGAAAGTTCAAATCAAAATCATCGCAAACGCGACTCCATCTCGCCAGCTCTCCATCTGCGGATGAGCATTGATGATGGCCTGATGTAACGCCGGACTGGAGGTATTCGATGGCATCTGGCGCGTCTTCGGTCGGCGTTCCGTTGACAGCAAAATTGCAACTTCAGTTGCCTCCACTTGGCAACCTGGCAACTTGGCAGCGGCGGATGCCGGGGTCCATTGTTTATTGGATTTCGCTTTGGTTAAATTATATGGCAGCCGTATAAAAAATATCGAGAAATGCATATTTATAAGCAGCCAGGCGAGGGGAGGACCGGGCGAAGACCAAACTCACGTTTTCATTTGCCAGAGAGCAGGGAGCAGCGAACATGCGATGACAAAACGACACGAAATCCTTTTTCCCCCACTCGACCGATTCCCCCTGCCGCATTGTTGACGCTTTTGACATGATCGGACATTTTCACAAAAATATAAAAAAGGGGAAAAGGCTCCCATAAAGGCCAAGGCGCATCAAGTGCATGGGTTCCCAGCCCGATTCTGAGTCCTCGCTTGTATCTGTATCTACTCCGCCCGCAGCTCTTATTGTTCCTACTTAATGTCTTTAATATTCATGACCAAGCGAAAGTAAGCGACTTTGTCGCGATCGTGTCCAGCAAATCGAAGTCATCGAACGCGGATCGGGAATTTGTGGTTGTCTTCGATGTCTCCGTTGTATCTCGCCAACATCGGATTGTCCAAATGCGTGTTTTGCTATCTTCATATAGTTTGGGGGAACTTTTTGGGGCATAGCGATTTATTAAAGGCTCTAAATATATTATAAAATATATTTTAATTAAATTCCAGAGCGTTTTTTCAAGATTACATATTTTGGTAAATCTTAAAAGCTTGATCTTTGCGGAAATAAAGTCTCAACTAAATTACTTTAAGTTACCTATAAAAAATATTTGTGAATATTGAGAGTATGTTTTAGTCGTCGTTGCCTTTCTTCTGGCTGATTAAATCGAACGCGTAATTCAGCTTGGATGGCCGTAAAGCCCCAACCCGAGTCCATGGAGTGTGCCCGTGCATGTTTATGAGCTTTGATGTTCGTACCGGGAGAGTGTGTGGGCGACGTATTGGCGGATTAGTCAACGCCTGAAACACTAAACCCCAAAGGCCTTGTATGGGTAAATCCAAGAAGCTCTCTTCGGCAGCTGAAACGTCCACTTCCGGTCGAGCACAATGAGGGAGTGTGAGTGGTGTTGACTGGCCGATCGATGCAAATGCTTTGATTCTTAACGCTTCGAAAAACTTTCCAAGAACGCCACTCTTTTCGACGTCCATCAGTGGGTCTCCGCCTGCGTTGCCTTCTCCTGCCTCGCTGTCCAGTGGCCAGCAAACACACCTTCTGGCGGCTGCCAAGAGCCGGCCGACGGCGGTTGGCGGATGGCGACCTGGTCGAGTCACGACTTTGGCAAAACATAAAAATATCGGCGGCAATAAATAATAACAACGATTTTCCAGACTATCTAGCCAGTTCGGCCGGCCTGAACGAGCCGATACGAGGAAGAGTCGGTACACAGAGATAAATTGGTTTATAATGTAATTAGATCTTACAGAAACAGAAGAGTATTAGGAAAAGCAATAAATATAATTAAACGAACCATTAATATATCGATAATGGAATAAAATGGACAAATAATTTAAAAAAATAATTCTCTTGATGACTCTTCTTTACTTTTACGGAAACCCAGAGGACTTATTCATCAGGAACCCTTTATTTCCGGTAGAAGAGTGCCCGTTTATGGATTATTTCACAAGATAAACAAATAACGTAATATTTTCTTTATGTGTAAAAGTGCAGACATAGACGGCGAGAGTGGGCTGGGAGGGGGCCAGCGGGCAGGCTTCATACTACGCCTGTTTGTGCCATTTGCATGGCACTCTGGATTTTTATTTATTACACACACACGCCGCATGGCACGGCCACAGACGGTACACAGACACATGTTTTTGGCATTTTATTGCCGCGGCTAATTTGCCATAAAGAAAGCGCCAAAAATTATTTGTTACCAATAACTTGGCTGCCTTTCTTGTTTTGTCGTTGCCTGAATTATTTTGCATTGAAAATTTTGGTTTAGCTTGGCTTGGCATCAGCGTGAGAAATTCCCCCCGGACTTGGGGCTTTCGGGGGGCGTGGCGGACCGCCGCCCACCTCCCGCTGGGGCAACACGTCGGAATGAGGTGTGAATTATCGGAGGCCAGCTGAGCAAACGGATCGTGTCGTATCGCATCGGATCGGAGCGGCTTAGATGTCCAATATATTCAAATTAAATACGTTTATGCAAATAAATATAGACTGAGCTGGCCCGCTGGGCATTTTGACAGCTTGTCGTAGTCTTGGCCATCAAACTGCCGTTAAGTTGGTGAGTTTATTGGGCCCAAAAGGTTGGGCCCATTTGAAAAAAAAATAAAATTATATATAAAACTGGCCAACAAGAATTTAAAACTTTAAAAAAGATAACAAACTCGACAAGGAAAAGATTTTAAAGCTTTTAATAAACGTGTAAGGTACATGTTATCTTTTTTGAAACGATGAAAAATTAATAAACTTACCTAATAAAATCGCACATTAAAAAGAAAGTAAATTAGGGCATTAAAATGCGGTAAATTCTGTCTATAAATGATTTGAAGTCAGATCTACTTTAATTGTCTAAGAAGTTTAAATATTAATAAAGCATTAAGCTTTTATTTGATACTTTTGACATCCTAAAATGAATGTTTTTATTTTAGGAACATTTTGCCTGCTACTCAGTGTATTGATAAGCGCATGTCGCATCGATCTTGCCAACTTGTTTGGCTTAATTCACGACCCATTTGGCCAACGCCATTTACTGACATTTGTGGCTTGTTTTCCCATTTCAGCAGTCACATAAATTTGACCCCTCGACCAAAGGAAACCGACCACTAACCGCCCAATATCCGACCAAATATCAATTAAATAGCTTGAATGGCAGATTCTGGCTTGTGAAAATTTGAATTCCTAATGGCGTTTAGTGTCCAATAATGAGGGACATTTGTTTTATAATTTCATTAGCCGCTTGTCCCATCTTGGCCAGTGCCATAACTTAGCCCCTCGGCTTTTGTTAGTATTCATTATAATTGCCTTTTGATTATATTTCGAGCAAAAAAGAGTCACTGGCGGATTTGCATAAACATTTTATGGTTAAATTAATAAAAATTTTGGGGCAACACACAAAGCGAAGTCGGAGATATCATCGGCAGATATCGGAGTCTTGACAGCGACAGCGACAACGACGATCTTTTATTGATGTTTATTACAGTTTCCAAAAAATTGTCGCTTGTCTGCGATTTTTATTGTCTGTGGCTGCGCTGACAAGTGCTACATGTTTTTTCGCTCGTTTCGATTTGATTTGGATTTTGATTTCGATTATGGACTTGGTCTTAGGGATTTACGATTTGAATTTGTGATTTCTCTGATTGGAAATTATGGAAGAGCTGGCCAAATGTTTCCACAAGGAGTTGTCGGAGTCTCTGTGTGTGTGTGAGTCGCGGAAACTTTCGGCTTAACCCTAATAACCTTGTTGCTTTTTAGTGGGACAGCGGTGGAGGCAGCGACATTAGCCAACAACGGCTGCTGGTTAAGGCAAGACAAATTGACAAATAACACAACCTCACTTAACCCAGCTTGCAACGCCTTTTTGTTGGCCAAAAAAATACCAGTAGCAGCTCGCAGCTCCCGACGCGGTGTGTGGCAAGACTCCCCCTAAGGTGGAGCCAAGGTGCAGGCGTCTTTAATTAGATGCCCCATGGGAGTATCTTTTTTCCAGCCTCCGGCCACATCGAGACAGTGGGCCAAAGTGGGATTTAAATTTGGTTATTTATTTGTAATTTAAAGTTGTATAAAATGAAATGAATAAATTATAATATGTATAACTTGTGGGGAGCACCGTATGGGTGGGGGACCACCCTGTGACCCCTTTCGTCTGTCCGAACGTGATTCTTGCGTTAAGCTAAAAAGTAGGCACGGTCACTCTGATCTCTACAGCCACGAAAAATAGAATAAAAAGCTGCTATCACATTAGATCTATAAACTTTCAAGCATTTCCTTTTTCCAAGAGAAGACCCCACTGTAACCCTTGCCCCACCCGGCGTATACTTGATATTTGCAATTACTTTGTAAAAGAAATGTCTACATAAATTCCACTGCTGCTTTGTGGGGGAACAACATCCTACCATTCGTCGCTCTCTTTAAAATTGGCCATCGGAACTTTTTCTTAACAATTTCCCCAGTTGCTAACAACAACAACAACAACAACACGAAGCACAGCATGTAATGGCGACAATTCGCATACGCCCCAGACGGCGAAAAAAAAAAGAAAAATGAAAAAGAAAACCCAGACAAGAGACAGAAACGTAACCGAGTCAGCAAAATAAAAAGGTTAATTGAGGAAACATCAGTGGACGGGCGTGATGCGAGCATCGCCCAAGTTGAGGGACCGATTTGATTTGAGCCAGCCAACATGAGGGGGTCAACGGGGTTATATGTTAGTCAGGGATATAGGCATATATATGATAGTACAGCTGTGAACAAGACAATAGCAAGAGATTTCTAGAAATATCTTAAAAAAGTTAAAAGTTTTAATGAGATTTAAAGGAATCTTAGTTTAAGGTTATAGACCCCTCTTTTTCCTTAAGAGCTATAGCAAGCTAATATAACTCCTTTCTGTATAGATCCTTTTACTCCCCGAATACATCCTATTATAAGGCCTATATTCTTTTGATTCCTCTATATCTACAGCTCACTGTACAGTTCAGGCTGAGAGAGCCTTTCGACCGCCTTGTCAGCGTCTTCGGTGGCAACTTGAACCAAAGCCTCGGGGCCATCTCCTCGATCGGGATTTGGGATTTCGGCTTTGGGAGAAGTAAAAAGTGAGCTTGGTTTTGCTGGGGGCTTCTCGGGGGCTGAACTCCTCCCTGGCGTGCCTGCCAATTGGAAAACAATACCGTTTCGCTTGTTTTGCTCAGTTCCGTTTGATTTACAATGCAACACAAAAACACAAAACAAGCCAAACGTTTGTCTATTGATTGTTGTTAGCCCCTGCCTGTTGTTGCTGTTATTGTTGGCCACTTTGTGGTAGGTAGGTGGAGTGAGCCCAAGCCAGGCCAAGCCAAAGCCAGGCCAGGCCGGGCCAGCTCCAACATGGACGCCATCATCGCCGTTGTTTGCTCCAACTGCTGCTAATGCACAGGGAGAGAATTTACCAAAATAAGCTCTTAAAATGAGCTGTTTTCCTATAAAATATCTAGCAGATTTTCTTGATATTTTATAAAGGTAATTCTATTTTATTTATAATTTTTAGCAACCTTTAAATCCAATTTTCTTTATATTTCTGCAGTTGTAATCATAATTATTACTGAAAAAAACTTAGATTTTAGAAAATATTAATCGAATGTATAATAACATTTTTCCCCAGTGTACTTCCGTCGTCAAGCAACGAAAATATTTGACTCTATCCGCACGAAGCCCAGCTCCATCTCCATCTCCCTCGGAGAGTCGAGTCTCATTCGCTACTTGCTAACAACAAAAGTGTAACACAAAATCCGTGAGTCGATTTCTGCAATACATAGCCCCATCCCAGCTCATTCCAGCCCGGCCACATCCACATCCACATCCACATCCCCATCGCCAATGGATGTTTCTCTGGGCTTTTCAATTTCATTTTATTTTTCGCGAGTTGAACGTGAGTTGGGCGGCGATTTACTTACTTATTTTATGGCAAACTGCAATCGCTCTCCGATTTTTTATAATCATAGAACCACCCCCCGAAATCCGATAGCTAGTTCGATTCCTATCCCATCCGATCCGATCCCAGATCCCCCGTAACGGGGTCTCTCATTGCTCAATCGAAAAGCGTCCACAGTGCTCACGATTGTGCCACTTAGGCGGTCAGTCGATAGTCGATAGGCGATAAATTGGCCAGCTCCGGCTCGGATTGGTTTTGGGTCTCGCCATGATGATAGGTATGCTCCGAGGATGGGCTGGGCTCCGGGGCCTGGGAAGCAGAGCTGACGATCGCTTTGATTTCCGAACTTAGTTCGATTAAATTTGCTGCTTTAATGAAATCATAAATTATGCCGCCATTGCACCCATTGCAGAGGCCCCTGTGGGCACAGTGGGTGTTATTATTGGAAAACAACAGAAGTAGGAAATAAATCAAAAATAAAGACAAGTCTGCTGCTTGGAACGACTGGAGCATTATTCCTAGGAATATTTAAGATAACTTATTAAATTCTGTCTAGTTTTGGCATGAGATTACTAAACATTTTCAATAATAACTACTTAGTTATTAAGTTCCCTCTCTAACACAGAATAGAGAGGTATTTTATAGCATTTTCTTCCTGAACTTGGCCATAATTTATTAACCTTTCATTCCGCAGCAGATGCACCTATTAGCCACTGTGCACTCCGCTCCGAACGGGGCCGCAAGTCATAGTCAATTGACCAGCTGACCGCCCTGGCCGCCCCGCTTGGCCAAAAACCTATTTGCGGTTTAATCGAATTTACCGTCCATGCCCTGCCAGTAAGCAGGAGGAGCAGCAGGAGGAGGGTGCACGAGGGGCACTCAGCGTGGGACATCACTTGTTGCAATTGGCCGCGGCGGCCACCGTTAAAAGCCAGAAAAAACCAAAAGGAGTTGCACAGCGAAAAAGTTTATTAAGCAAAAATATGAGCAATAATATTTATATTGCATATTGAGGTGTAAAAAAGTTAGGTTAGACTTTTGAGATGTTTCTTGCTTGAAATTCAGTTAATTAACAGCAACATTAAAAACGATTTCATACTTAAAGCTGTAAAAAAAATAAATGAATATCATGTTATATTTAATGATTTTATGAATTCCTAAATAAATTTCTTTAAAACTTGCACCACTTTCAAGGATTTTGTGGCCGTGCAATTATCAGAGAGAAATGGACAGATGGAGGCTGCTCCATGTAGGATGCGGGCTGCCCGTTGTGGCTATTAGGGGAAACCAAATTCGGCATTTTGTGTCGCCGGCATTATGATTGCATATTTCAATTTTGGGCAACAAAAGGCAATTTCCCTCGGACAGAAAACAGAAAACGGAATACTTCGGAACTGAGATTGCAGAGAACCCACTGCACCGCACTTAACTATTTTTCCGCCTTTTCGTCATTAAATTTTAATTGTGTTTTTTGTTGTTGTGAACGCCCATTTCGAGTTTGAAGTTAAGACGATGTTAAAGTTGAACAGGGGGATCGATTTCATTTACTTTCGAGTGCCTTGAGTGTTAACTGTTTGGCCAAACACGGGGCTAGAATATGGCTGTTTGCCGAGTCAACACGGCCTTTGTTTTTATTTGCAATTTGTGGCTGGAGTCTTACTTCTAATTACGAATTCCTTACGCTTCGTTCCGAGGCGTTCTACGGGCTCCACAGCCTCTGGGAATCGAATGCGACTCGGAGGCTGCTCTGAGGCTGAGGCTCTTTCGATTTTTAGCATTTAAGCGTTAAAATTTGTTTGCCAAGCGACGGCGGCGGCGGCTGCGTGTAAATAGAAAACGGACAAACGAACCCGAGAGCTGGCCAAGAGCGAGCCAACAAACAGACTCCAAAAGGAACACAAAGAAGCGTGAAGAAATGTTTTTAGTTACGTTTTGTTTTGCTTTGTTCGCGGCTCTCGGGCGCGTACATGGGAATTCCATCAAACGCAAGACAAATATGACTTTTATAAGCCATGAAATTATAATTTGGCTCTCGAGTGGTAAGTGGCAAGTGAGCAAACTGCATACACCGCAGCCTCCCCGGCCTCTGGCCAGTATTTGCTAAAGGTATTAGCTCTTCTCTAAGCCAAGATGAGGCGTGCGAACCACGCGAGGTTAGAGCTATGTATGCCCTTTATACATCCCATTGAGCCGCATTTTTAACGCCATATTAGGTAGAGTTTACAGAATATTTAAGCTATATAAATAACAATTTATTAAGGAGATTGTTTATTTTATTTAGTTACTAAATAGTCCCAAGCGTTCGTAGCATTTCTTCGTTTCTAATTAAAATCGCCACAGAAAGTGTCAGGCCCTTGCCGTTGGCTACAGGCCAAAGTAAACATTTGGGTCGCCTGGGACTCGATTCTGGCCCAGAGGAAGGAAGAGGGAACAGCAGCAGGGACAGTGTCGTTTTTGGGGCCTCTAATCTGGCTTGTCATCGCCTGGCAGCTTTCTGTCTCTGCGTCTCTTCTGCGCCTTCCACGAAAATGTGCGGCGGCCTGACTAATGAGCCGCCAAACCGCGGGAAAAATGACAAATTTTGTGCAGTTGGCTCGGCCACGGAAGCAGCTCGAAGCCCCAGGCCCGAGGCTCGAGAGGTTGGCCCCAGCTGGCAGCGATTTGTAGGGCCGTTTAATATTTAAAACAAAAGACTGAGGCAACGAACGCGGCCCAGGGAGACGCCGGAGCGGAGCGGGCACGAAACAAACGTAAACGGAACATTTTGCCAGCTCTGGCCTGGGATTTCATGTAACTGCCATTTTTAACACTTAAATGAGCCACAGCAGCAGCAGCGGCAGCAGTCGGAGAATCGTCTTGTCTTTGGGACAAATGCAAATGAAGCCAGCAGCCGCGAAATGGCAAACGGAGCTCTGCAGCTGCAGGATCGGTGTTCGGGGCAAATGTTCTGCAAGCCAACATCTTTTGCCTTTAACTCTAACTAATTTAATTGATGATTTCCCCGGGCAGAGACACATCTCGATGTGCTGCTGCCTGTGGTCACACAGAGGTGTCATCGCTTTCCACAGACCAGGCTCTGAATTTTATTTCGTTTCTGTATTTTTTTTTGTGTTTCGATCGTGGCAGCGAGAGCATGTCAACGCCGTGTTCATTAATGTCAAGCGAACAAATCGAGTCAAATAAATTGAGGCTACGCGACGTTTAATTAGAAGTAACCCAGCGAACGCTTCCGCATTGGATATCCACGAAAAAAAAGGGTAAATAAACGAGCCTGGTATAAATCTCGGGCTGGAAACTGCAATTCGATTGGCCGATAAAGGCCATAAATCCTCGGGCTCCTCGAGCCTCCTGGAGCTGCTGCTGGGCCAGCAATCATGCGTTAATTTAGTTGCATGCTAAGATTAATTAATTTCCAACGTTTTTACTGGCCGAACAGCGGGTGTTGTCAGGGCTGCGGCGGAATGGCCGTCTGGGCCGTAAACGTTGGTAGCTGCAGTTGGCCCACAACTGCCGTTTTATGGCCCCCGAGAAGCGAAATGATTTTGTTTGAAGCCCATAAAAGAGGCCCCTTGCTTGTCCGGTCGCCAGACAAAGTTTGTTTCGAGTTTTCGAGTTAGCCAAGGCAATATTTACATAGAATCCGCTGATGTGGCTGCCACAATTTCGAAATTCCATTCCCAAGCGAAGGAATTTGATGTTGGGATATACTACACTTGGGAAAATAACATATATAATTGGTTATTAAGGGAAGCTATGATTTATCTAAGCTCTATATTTAAATTATTTGCGTTTGGCTTGGCAAGAGGTCACAGTTTCAAGCTAATAAATTCACAATTTCCTATATATATTCTTATTTATCGTCCTGTTATCGTGGTTTATATGTAGATTTTCTTTATTTTAGTTTTATTTTTCTTCTTATTAGCTTTTTAATGTGTTTTAGATTTTCTCTTCCCAAATCGTAGTGGGACCGTAGTCTTCCTTTTAACGTAATCCTAATTTTTTTAAATCTCGGCGGAATCTTAACATAAAATGCTAAGTGCTAAATGGCAACACTATCTAAAGTTCTTATTAAATCAAAGCTAAAAGTCAAAATATTTTTGAATTTATTTTATTTAAAGTGCATCCTAATCCACAGCTCCCAGAGGAAGACTGCGGCACGCAGAGCCATGGGCTGCTATCTGGAGCTGGTCTTTGGGGCTTTTGGCCAATTCGAGCCTCTTCAAAATCGCATGTTTGCAACTGCAATCGAGCTAAATGGCGAAACGTTACCCATATGTCTATATGTCTACATGCCTATCCGTCCGTCCGTCCGTCTGTCCGTCCTGCTCCTCGGGTTCCTCGGCATTGTATTTATGGCCATTCATTTCGTGATCTACTGATTTCGCATGTGTTGGATGGGAATCCAGTATCCAGTATCCAGCATCCAGAATCCAGAACAGAGCCGCAGATCCCGCGGATGAACTCGTAGCCTTTCGGCCACGTACTGTGCTGGCAGAAGGCACAGATGAAGATGCAGACAGACAGAGCCCGGGAATACACATGAAATAAAATAGAAATCATTAAGGGCCCCAAAACACACATGGTAAATCTCATCAAGAATTTGTGGCAATTTCCTGTTCGATGATTTCGGGACCTGGGAAGCGCAGGGAAGACCTTGGCCAACTCGGCTCCGACTCCGACTGAGTCATGTTCGCCGCTACCGCTCCGGCTTCGGTCGTGTGCACAGTTCATCATTGGAACATAAAAATTCACTGCGTCCAAAAATCTCCATCTCATGCTGATGGGGAGAGCTCCAGTTTCAAAAAAGAACTCACACTCCGCGGCCGAGAGTCGAAACCCCAAAATCGAAGAGCCGAAACCGAAAAAAATACAAAAATAAAGCAATGCAAACAACACGTGAGAAAATCTCACCCGAAAAACGACAGCAGTCCGGGGTCCAAGAACTTGAACGATTTTTATTTCTTGTTCAGCGTCTAGGGCGACGATATATGGTATTTATATGTGAGTGTTTACACTGAGAGACGCGTTGTGTATGACTTTAACATCTTAAATAAATTAGAAGATAAGTCAAGGGACAGCTTCTGTAGAAGCTGCAGAAAACATAATAATATTGGGAAATCGTATGATCCTAAAATATGAATAACTAATTTAAAACTTGCATGGCATTTTAGGGGTTGTACATAAATGATCATATATATATTATTAAGTATTTTTAACTTTTGTTTAACTCCGGAAATAGGTAGTGATTGCTCAAGTTTCTTTTACGAATAATAGCTAAATATTTAGATATGCTCTCGAATTTCTCTCAGTTCATGTCCAGAATCTCATCCCCTTTCTTGTTGTTTTCCATTGGCTTTTTGTTAGGCTTTTTTTGTTTTTTTATTTATATTCTCATCACAACTGATTGCGCTTCGGTCGATGCGATTAGTGTTAAAAGGTATTAAAGCGGCAAATGCACAACAACACACAGGCACACACACGAGTCGAGAGTGGGATCCCCTCGGAGGCCGGAGGCAGGAACTGAGGGGGGCGGCAACAAAACGTTACAGTTGCCACTGTCCCACTGTGGCCCGCTTTTTTTTGTCCCTCGCCCATTGTCGCTCAATTTGACACTGCGACTGCGACGGCGACGGAGACTGCGACTGCGCTGCCCTGGCCAGCGTCCGCAGTAAATTTGTTGTCATTTGATATGCGAGTCATGAGGATTATTAGGTTCAGCCGCCGATGGAAAAGAGAATAAACGGCCATGCGACCAGGCAATATAACGAGGAGGGCTTGATCAGTTCGAGAGTCTGATTTTGTAGAGCCTTAAGAAGGTAAATCTCGTGGAAAAGGCACTAATATTAAGCAAATGATTTGCAAGCAAGCTGACAAAAGTTACGAATATTACCCAACATTTAATTACACAGTTTGTGGCCCTGACAATTAGAGGTGCTATATGGTTTTGTGTAACATATTTCCATATATTACCACATATTTCCAAATTAAATTGTATACGAGCTGTACCAAGAGTAATTTGTGAAATAATAATAACATTTGGTAATATGCTGAAAGTCTATGGCATAACTGTAATAAGCCTGATTAGGCATATTAAAAAAGATTATTCAAGAGCTTTTAAATTAGTCTTTATTGTCTTATCGTCTAAACTGGAAGCAACACGGTTCAGAGTGACCATCTATTCTTTAGATAGTTTTCCCTATTTAAGTATTATGCAGAGTTCACACTTAATCTCCAAGCAGTGTTCTCACTATTATTACAATAACTACAAAGTTGCAATCAACCTTTTAATATTTGATAAATTAAACAATTTACATTAGGTTATATAAAGTTCGACTTTGCGATCAGCTTTCATTAAAGACAATGTATGTATGTCCGTTCTTTAATTCTTTCTTATTTTATAAATAAAGCCAATGTATCCTTTTTTTTTGCATATCGGTTATTTTAAACGTTTTTTTCTTTGTCTCTGATGTTTTTTAAATCAGTAAACATAATTAAAGTAGTTGGATAAATCAAATATATTACCAAATCAAGGTCTGTTATTCCTGATCAGTTGAAAACGACTATCAGCCGATCTCCTTTTCTTTTTAATCAGCAATAAAAATAAAGAACTCCAGCATCCGCCCTCTGATTCGTTTAAGCCGGCACAAAGAAGACATTTGCCTGTGTCACTGCGGAGACAGCAATCCCCCATAGTACCAGCGATCTCGTTCCCTTCCTTTGCTCCCACCTCAGCCTGAGCCTCATCATCATCATCATCATCTTGGTCGTTGTCACCATCAACGGGCTGTCATTATTGTCGTCTTTATGGTTTTATACTTTTTTAATTTGGAGCAAACTGTCGCCGAGCGCGCTGAGCTGGGCCCGGTTTGCGTGGAATGCTCGTTTTGGGTTCTTTGGGTATTATTGGTTCCTTTCTATTTGGATTTTAAATTGCTTTTAATTTGAGTTATAGAACGTTGGCTCGTTTAAGCCAGCATAAATCGAGATTTGAGCTCTTTTATGTATTTATTTTACCATACAATTTACACACTCCATTTGCTGGGATCGGGGATCTGGGCTCTTGGATCTCCTATTGGCTTTTCTGTGGCAGGTACGCACTTCATTAAGGCTTTGTTTGCCAAAGGTGTCGAGATGCGGACGATGGTTTTTCTCCCCATCCAGCATCCACCATCCACGGGGAAAAGCCATATTTGTCATCATAAATATTTTCTGAGGGGGGCAAACAAAAGACTTAGGCAACGAACTTGGCCCGAAACTTATGCACCGATTTGGAGATTGGAATTGAAAGAATCAGGCAGAGATGGAAAGACTGACACCTCATTTTGTACTTGGTAATTTCCCAATAAACGGCTGCGTGGGCTAACCTTAACCCATGGCAGCCCACTCATTAACGGAGAAGCGGAGAGAGAGACCACCTGAGAGACAGTACATACACCGAACGCGGTTAGATTAGATCAATACAAGTGCCACCGGCGGCCTCGGAGCGGGATCTGCATCGGGATCTGGAACTGGACTGGACCCAGCCCCATGGAGACGCGGGCTTGTCGATGTGTCTTCGCGATAGGCATTTAAATCTCCGCCGTCCGCGTCCGTGAGCTCTGTTTTTGCCTCTCTCACTTCGTTTTTGCCTGCAGCTTGAGTAATGCCGGGCCTGTGTGTGTTGATTTTGCACTCGAATGTGAAACGCAACGCGGCTCAAGTGGAGCATAGCACAAAGTGCTTAAATGTTTTCGATTGTTGGCCGTTTCCTCGCTCTCCGTTCTGGGTTCTTCTGGTCTTCTGGCCAAGAGCAAACAGTAGGTGCACTGTCAGCCAGTCAGTCATCCAGTCAAGTCGGCATTTGCTTCTGCCGCTTCTGCCGGCTTCTTTATCATTTTGATGAAATCGGTAAACCTGGGAATGCGTTGCACTTGTAATCTTGCAGCCAGGCGGACTCGTCCTCCGCCTCCTCCAACTGCTGCTGCTTTGCATGCATCCTCCGTTGAGTGAGTGAATTATGTGGCCGTTGTCTGACGGCGACTGCACTGACATGTCTGCGGAAAATGGGCCCGTAATGAAGTGTATTTACCTTGCATTTTTAATCATTACCAACTCCATTCCATTTCCATTCCCAGCTCGGCCTGCAATTTGCAATTAAAATTCAAATTAATATAATGCACGAACCAGCGAGGCTTTCAAATGTTTCGCTTTATTTTCTGTGTTTTTTGTGGCTCATTCACTCGTTAAACGCGCTGCTCCAGTTGTTTTATTCGTCGCGTACATGCCGCGACTCGAAAATGTTTATAAAACGTTCGTAAAAAGCGCTGTGTTTAAGCCAGAACAAGTTTCCGTTTTTTCGTGGCCCGCTGGCAGTGGGTTTCATTTATTTATAAGCCTCATGGTAATCTTGAACTCGCCTCCGAGGCGTAGTCACTCCGAATTACTCGCTGCACTAAAAGCTGCCTTCAGAGACTTGTCCAGAACTTGGCAGCTCAAGGTGAGAGGAAAACGGAGCCAGGTAATGGAAATTTATTACATTCCAGTATTATTACATTTGGTAAGGGATGTCAATAGGTTTTAAGCTCGAAGAAGGTCAACTTTGGTCGGAGCTAAGGTTTTTGTAGAAGAAACAACCCAGAGAACCAGCTTATAATAATAACTGTTACTGTATTTCCAATGTCGATTATTCTTTATTTCGTCGATTTTATTTTCTTTTATTTAGTTTTTACTATGTTTTAGTTTTTGTTTTCCAAATAGTAGTGTGAGCGTAGTCTTCCTATCACTTAATCCTAATTTCCTTCATCTCGACGGAATCTTAACATAAATGCGAAATGCGAAATGCTAACATAACAAAAGTATTTATTAAGGCCTTGCTACAAGTAGTTTCTTCATTTAAGTCTCTAAAATCCTTTAAAGGCATTAGAAAGCCTCAAGAGTAGGTAAATATTTATCCGCAAATATGCCTTAAAACCGAATTACCATAATCAATCACTAGCCAAGCCAAAGATTACTCATTACTTGTCTCAACATCTTTCTTTGTTTTTGCACAAGCCAAGCAAATATCTCACGGCACAACAACTCGAGTGTGGAATGTCTCTTTTTAGATATATATATATATATAGATATCGCCCCCGTATTAGCCCTCTCCATTGCGCTCCCGATCGTGTCTCGAACGCCCCCGTTTATGTTAAATTTAGCTGCTTCATTTACAAAATGTGTGCGTGCCTCGTCTTGTTTCGGGCCACGCAAAAGGCAGATACATTTCACATTTTATTTACCCTTACCCCTATCCCTTTTTTATACGGAGCTCATTTTTCTTCCAAAAGAGAAACGCATTTGACACATTTTTAGCATTTAAAGCGTTGACAATTGCCGCCAAGTGTTTGCCGCTCATATTTGAGGTGCTGTGTTGTGCAAACAGCCCTGGAAGTGGAGGAAAACCAAAGTCGAAGCCAAACAAAAGGCTGCCCAAGGTGAGGATTTTAAATCTCTGGCTTATGGGCTTTGGGATGCTGAGCACGTGAGTCAGGTGCTGGCCGGGAATGGGAATGGGAGAGCTACAAAAGGGCGGCGTTGACAAGTGGAAAGTTCGAATGCAGATTCTGATTTATGCGGCCTGTGCGTGTCCTGGCACTGTTGGTCCTGTTGGCTGTTTAAAGAATTTGTTAATCAATTAGTCATAATTTACGGCCCGGCCATAATCAGTCGACGTGGTAGCGAGCAAGGCATTGAACCGGGCCTCTTGCACTTGTTGCAGCCGCGAGAGAGATACAAAACGATCTCAGTCTGTCCTCGCGTCTCGCGTCTGTGTGGCAAAAGAGAAAAAGACAACAAAAAACACATTTGCCACAACGCTAATGATGCATTGTGGCCTGCATGTGTCTCGCCCTTGCGCCTCGCTCCCTTCGGGTTCGCAAAAACAACTTAAGCGTTTAACACGATCTTCAATTTGCGCAGAGCAAAATATAAGAAATAAGACAAAAAACACAGCGAAAGAAAGGAGATGAAGAAGACACGGCGAAGCGCAGGACTGCTGGAAAAAAGTCGTGCAGGGCAGCGCCAATTGCCATATAGTGGCCATATAGTAAGCGATCCAGCAGGTGGACAAAAAAAAGCCAACCAGAAGTCTGGAAATTAGCATAAAAAAATAAAAGAAACCGGAAGCAAGGAATATCGAAGTTGAAACCAAAAGGGAATAAACTAATCCTTAAATAATTCTCTTAAATATAAAACTAGAACCAACCTAAATCCCCTCTTAACCAGTCCTCACTGTATGTGTATGCTGGGGCCATACACCGGCTCTATATAAGCAATGCCTCATGCTGTGTCGTAATCGCGAGTTCGTTGCCTAAGTCTTTCGTTTTGCCTGCCACTAAATATATCATCGATGCGCCCGCATCGTCTCCACCTCCACCTCCACTTCCACCGCTGCTCGCCGAGATTACGGCTTTAAAAATATATGTTGAGTTAAGCTAAACGATGCAGCCTGGCCAGGAGCAGGAGCAGCCCCCGAACGGAAGGCAGCGCGGGGCAGGCACGGAGTGAATCGCATGTATACGCCCATCAATGCTGCCACCGCAGTGGCAGGTTGAAATGTTGCGGCGAGTCCGCGAACTGGGCACGAAAGCGAAATGGCAAAGGATTTTTATGCCAGCTCTCGGCACCCTTTCTGACTGCCTTCGATTCCCCTCCAGCACTCCTGCACTCCTGCACTCCTGCAACTCCTGCAACTCCAAATCCGAGTCCAACTCCGACTGTGGCAATCGGATCGCGTACTTTGTGCTGTTCTACACGCATACAACAGCAGCAGGCACGGCGCGCAGGTGCCTCTGGCCTCCTCGTGGCACTTTGTATGCCTCGGAGAGAGTCTTGTACGAAATTAACTACAAACAGCAGTACAAAATATTTTAATTAAAAATTCCTAATCGTGTGCGAAGCATTTTTTATCTGATTCCGGCGAGGGTACTCCCTGCTCCTTGCTCCTTGCTCCCTACTCCTCCTCCTCCTCCAACGGGGCTAAAAATGTATTAATAAGAAAAACGCCAAAGGTTTGCGAGTGTGGAGGATGACTCTGCTGCCTGCTCCCTGCTAGCCTCACCCATCTCATCTGATCTGCTGCTGCTGCTGCTGCTGCCTGGGTCCAGGTCCCAGTCCCAGTCCCAGTCCCGGTCCCAGACGTATAATAAATTGCATTTGCCTACCAGCGGAGATGCAGATATGAGCCTGGCATGGAGTCGGCTGCTCCTCGGGTTGCATGCAAGCCGAGCCAAGCGAGCGGCTGCAGACCCGCCAGATATTTCTGCATCTAGATACTTTTGGCAGTAATGTGCGAAAATTTCATTGGGTGTCGAAAAGTTAAGTAGTGCTCGCTGCCGCTGTCTTCGCTTGGGGACTCACCACGAATCTCGGGGGCTCGCAATCTTCCTCCTCGAGCGCTGCCGTTTACATTTAATGTGAGAACTAAACATTTGGCTTTTGAGCCTTCAATTTGTATTAAGTTGTTTGCATCCGCGACGAGAGTCGAGTCGTCAACTGGCCAGGATGGGAGATGGGGCCGGAGAAAACTATTTCTGCAACCGCAAATTGTTCGATGGCCACAGGAAAATTGCCGCAGACCCAAACGACTGTTATCAATTTCGCCTTGGCTAATTGGTTTCAAATTTATGGACCCGTAATTGATATTTATGTTTGTCCGCGGCACCGATGCAATGCGTTGTCAAACGGTTGGATCCGGAGGATGCCTGCGTAATTGGTCAAAGTACTTTGCTATAAATCCTCGGCTGGCATTTACTGCTCCTCCATAGATTGCGAGTGGTCCGGCCTGGACTGGACCCTGGACCCAGGAGACAATTTAAGCGTCTATTCAAGTATCTGTGAAGGAACGGTTATTAAAGTGCCAGAACCATGAAGGAGATTAGTAAGGCCTCACTTACCAGTTTCCCTGCCTTTTTTTTTTCTAGTTCCCTCGGGTTCTTTAAATAAAATTCGAGTTTCGAAAGCTTGTGAAATTCATTTGGTGCGAAAATCTGACTAATTACACACAGCAAAGCCTTTGCTCAAGGTCAACTCTTGCCTCACCATCTGGACACTGATAAAACATACAGAGCAGAGGCGTAGCTCGAAATTTATTAGCTATGTGGTTATGATACTGTAGAAAAACGTTTATTAATTTAAGTATGCTCACACTGAACAAAAACAAATGGATGGAGGTATCATACAACCACTACGGTTAATTTATGAATATGTTTTATTTTCCAATAAAGACGCGATTTAATGTATTTTGGTATGTAGTGTCAGAGCCCTATGAGTAATGAATATATATTTTGTAAGCATTTAGCATTTAGCATTTAATATGGTAAGTTGAGATTCCGCCGACATTAAGAAAATTATGATTAAGTAAAAGGAGACTAAGGTCTCACTACAACATTAAGAACAAAAACTAAAACACATTAAAAAAGTTAAAATCGACGAAATAAAGAATAATTGACATTGGAACCACTATAACAATTTGTAAGATTTGCTTTATTCTATTAAAAATTAAACAATCGACAATCCAAGATAGGAAGTACTTATAAAGCATTTATAAATAGTATTCGAGTGTCTAAGGACGTCAGGTTACCTCTCTAGAGGTAGTAATTTCCTTGTTTCCCTAATATTACGAGCAAATATTTATTTATTTAAGAGCTCCCTCCAGGGGCAACGCCTCTGGTCCTCCTAGGAGGACCGACTCGGACTTCCTCGGCCTTCCTTCTGGCAGGGAATTAGCATGCAGGCCCCGAACCGAAAATAAAAATTCGTTTTGTACGAATCTGTTCTCATTTTGTTCGACGGCCAGCACGAACGAACCGAAAACAAAGAACGCGCTAATTAAAAATGCTAAAAGTCTTAAGCTCTCCGCAAAGTCGGCCCGAAATTCCAGCCTCCTTTTCAGCTGTCCATTTCGACTGGGAGCTGAGCCGAGAGCTGATGGCCAGCTTCCACTCCGTTCCCAATGCGATCAGAAGTGAATTTTCGTTTCTGTCCGGTTTTTGTTTTTGTTTTTATTTTCGTTTAGTTTCTTCTTTTTTTCGGATCTTGTTGGAGTAGTAAACACCGCACGGCTGTCGATTTCTGTTTGCTGTCAGTTAGCCCGGCCTGGGATGGGGGTGCCACGGGGGCCGGAGGTGGGCATCCCTGCCGAGGGCCAACAACCATTCATCTTTGGCCGGTTCGAAGGGCCTCTCGTTTTCGGTTCTTTTGGGTTTTCGGTCATTTGTTGGGTTGGCGTGTTGCTTATCCCGACGATTCGACGATTCTGTTTCGAAATTTCCAATGAAACGCTGGAACAGGACTCAACATGCAGAGTTTATAGGTATTTTAATTAGTTGAAATTTCTCGTCTCGGTCTGGGAATCAACTAAAGAGGGGGGAGGCGTCCCAGGGACCACCTAGGCAGGTAACAAATGCCTTTCCTATGTAAACATAACCCTTTCTGGCCTATCTGAGCGAGCAATTCGAATATCTCTGCTCTAATGAAGCTTAATAAGCCCGGGAATCCTCCGTAAATGAAGCGATTACTCTAAAGCAAATCTCATTTGAGGATTACGATCTTCTCCATGAATAAAGTATTCAATTTTCCAGAAACCCAGAAATTAAAATTAAAACGTCGACTTAGGCTGGGAACGCGGGAACGAGGAGGGCGACACTTATCCGGACAGTGACAAGTGTCCAACCCCGATCCAGATCCTCCTCGAAACGGTTTTATTGTTTGTTTAATTGCGGGCAAGTTGGGCAAGTTGGGCTGTTCGGTGTACACTTGAAAATTGTAACAGCGAAAATGATAAATGATTCGCGGGTTTAACCCTCCACTTGCACAGCTGTTGGCTTTTCGGCGTAGCATTTGCCGCAAATCAAAGGCAAACCGCTGATTATGTGGTGGTGGCTGGGCTGGGTGGTTGTCCGCCAGAGGTGGCGGCTCCGAGGTGGTGGCTTAGGCGGCTGGGCTGCCTTCGGCTGCCTTGGGTGCACTTACAGCCACGAAAATGTAATAAAAACGTGCGTCTTCACTTCATGTAAATCATGTCAGGCGGCGGCGAGTAGCGCGAAATATTCCTACTACACTAAGAGAAATTACTAATTAATGAAGATTAAATATTTCAGATATTTGAAAATCAAAAAGCTATAAAACATATCAAGATCTTGGATATACTGTTTCTGATATTGTAAATATCGTAACCAGTATCCTTTCTCATATTATTACAGCGAAAAAGCTTAGAGAGTCCCTTGTTGACTTTAGACTTTGCTTAAATAAATTCTCATATAAATGATACACATATTTTCTACATAATACTCAAATTCTATCCCAATTTATTGCAGTGCACTGAAGTAACATAGCAGCCGCTGCGCGCACACATCAGGAGCAAGGCATGGAGATCATCCTGACCGCAAAGCGATCGCAATCGCGCCGCGCAAGGCAAGGTGTCCCAGTGGAAATCCGAGATGGAGATGGAAGCTGGGTGCTGGGAGCTTGGAACTTGCAACCTGGAACCTGGAGCTGGGAGCTGCAGTCGGTCCAGGGCGTCTTTACTGTACCGTCTACCGTCTGCCGGCGGTGGCGTGAACGTGCAAACATGTTGCACATGAGAGAGGCTGCCGCTAAAGTACTTGTACTTGTCATATTGTTATGGATTTATGGCAAACACGTATAGCGCTATAAAAATGACATATGCACGTGTATGGGTTAAAGTATGGGCTCGATGAGGAGGCTGTGCACTCCGTCTTAGCCCGGCCCGAGTTCTCGAGGACATGAGCACGCGCAACCATCTCGATTACTCGCAGGCGTCGCGTCGGCGCAAATCGAAGCGTAAACCAACCCTCTGGATGCCCGATCTCTGCTATACATCTCCCTATGAAGGTAGTATCTTTCCACCCCTCGAATCTCCGCTAATTAATCGCCTTTGTTCGTGTCATAATTCGCTGCGATGTTTGCCTTACTGAATTTGCAATTGGATTTTGTTTAGGGGTGGATTTCCGGTTAAATGAGGCGTGCCAGGGATCTGTCCTTGCCCCTGATAGAGGCTGATGAGCGAACATGTGTGAGGTTCACAAGTGCCTGGATTTTTTCGGGTTTCGGGGTTAAAGCTGGTGCAGATTGCGGGGTGAAGTCAGGTGGCCACGTTGATGGATGAGGGGCAGTGAATAAATCTGTTCTTCAAACAGCTGAAAAGTGGTTAAGGTTTCAGTTACAAACCTGATGACATAAGGTTGGGTTCTCAGTTGCCATTTGATAGTAAGATTGATAAAGAATTTAGCTAACAAAATCAAGGCTTTATCAATATTTTTATTTAGCATTTAGCATTTATCACTTAGCATTTCGCATTTTACATTTCGCATTCAGCATTTGATGTTAAGATTCCGCCGAGATTAAGGAAATTAGGATTAAGTAAAAGGAAGACTACGGTCACACTACGATGTGGAAAACGAAAGCTAAAACACATTAAAAAGCTACAAATATGATAAGATGACTAAATAATGAATAATCAACATTTTTGACAATTTTGAAAAAGGGTTTACATTTCAGGGTATATGGATCTATATATATTATATATTTTATTTCAGTTCATAACTAAGCTAAGGAATACTATATTTGCCCATTAAGGTTTCACATTTATAGACAGATTCTTCCAATTTCCAAAAGCCCTCAGCCAAATAGACCCAAGTGGCACTTAAGATAATATTCACAGATCCTTAAAGCAAACACTTCCAGCACTCTGGAGATTTTAAGAGAAAACTGCACAAATTCTCAGCATTCTGTGTCCAGTGTTATTTTTCAAGTACCCGTAACTTCTCGCTAAAAATATGGACCATAAATCTCTGGTCCCAGCCAGCAGCAGTGCCAATAAAAGCGTTCATAAACAACTAACCTAAGGCAACGTGGCTAAGGGCGGAGCAGCCACCAAGCACTAACCACAAACCGCCACCGAAGTAAAGAATAAACCGAACATTAAAAAACAACATCGAGCAGGCGGAAAACACTTGAAAAATCTGTCGTAAAAATGTGAATGGTGTAAAACCAACTGGTTGAAATTGCCAACATATTTGCCTGTTTGTTTAATGAACTCGCTCGGGCTGTGACCCTCCGCCGCGAGGGTGGGTTCTGCGTCGACTTTGATTACTCAATATGCTTGATTTTATGGGTTTAAGCCACCGCCACTGCGCGCTCCACTTGCGCAGCTGTTCCGAAAGCTAATTCCGACAAAGAAATGCCATTAAAAGCGAACAAGTGTCCGAGACCGAGACACAGTCAGAGAGTTCGCCAACGCACAACACACAAAAGACACCTGTAAGAGCCAAGTAAGCCTGTGTCTGCTATTAGCCGAAATCAAGACGAAGACAATGTAAGCCACAGTGGGCAAAATAATATCTCTGGTCCCCAGGGGAGTCTGGAGCTGAAGCTGAAGCTGGAGCTGTGGCTGGCCACCAACGCAAAGCCAAGCCGCTGCTCTCGGTCGTCGCCTTTTAGCCAATTTTGATATAACTGAAAGCGTCAATTATACGTGAAATTTATGATGCCGTGTGAAGAATAACACCAACTTGCAACATATTTGGACAACGTGGCAGCCGCACAATTGCCGCTCTGGGGTCTCTTGGTCTCTTGTCGCAGATATGTACCTTGATAATGGGCATTGTAGTGCAGCTTTTCCAGTCACAGGCCCAGGCACATCCACATCCACAGCAACAGCAAAAAATAAGAAAAGATGACAAAGGAGCCGGAGCGGTCTTCAGCCGCTGCCCAGTACGCCCACCAAAAGAGGAGGACGGAGACCCAGATACTGCTCGTAGCCCAGAGCCTAGAGAAGACATTTTGGGCACACACCAAGTCAATTTGTTTTATCTATTGTCGAACAAGAGTCATGTCACAACGGCACAATGAGATTTACCATGTGTTGTTGCAGTTGCAGATGCACTTGGCGAAAATGGGGGTTATTAATAGACAAGATAAGTGGGAAGTTATCTTGAAACTAATAACATGTAATAGGTTAATAGTTGGGCCTAATGTGGAAGAAAGATATACTCTCAAACATTATTGCAAACTTGTAAAGAACCTCCGCTAATTTAGAGCCGGAAAAAAGGATAATTATCGATTAAAAATCAATGTTTTCTTATTAAAGCATCGAAAAATCCAGAAAATAAATTTTTTTTTAATTTTATTTATAAATCTTAAAGTAAGTCCTACATTGCAAAGATTTTACTTTAAAACAGCCTACTTATAATTCCCAAGTGCTTATTCATGTCAAAACAACTTAAGTTGATTCAATTTAAATTTTAATAAGATATACAGATAATATTTACATTTTAGATTAACAAATAGGTTATTTTATTTATAAATCTTAAAGAAGGTTTAAGTCTATATTGCAAAGATTTTATTTTAACACAGCTTTCTTATAATTCCCAAGTGCTTGTTCATCACAGGATACCTGGTAGATGGTCAAAACAATTTAAGTTGATTAAATTCAAATTTTAATAAGATATACAGATAATATTTACAATATAAATAAAAAAAATGGGTTATTTTATTTATAAATCTTAAAGTAAGCCTAAGTCTACAATGCAAAGATTTTATTTTAACACAGCTTACTTATAATTCCCAAGTCCATATTCATCACAGATTACATTGTAGAATGTCAAAACAATTTATGTTGATTAAATTTAAATATTAATAAGAAATACAGATAATATTTACAATAATACTAATTTTCTTTCGCTTTCGAATTAAAAATCACATTAAATAAAATCCATAAAAATAATGTAAAGCCATTTATGATAAACGCTTGCATAGGTCTCAGGCCAGACATTTTAAGGCCAACTTTTTGGACAATTGCTGGCCTTTTTCGGTTACTTTTTTCTCTGGATGTGGGCAGACTGCAGTTACTGTTGCTGCTGCTGTTGCTGCTGAGGCTGCAACAATGGAGCTGCGGCAAATCAGCAACATGATTCGATATTTAGATATGCGCCTCAAGAAATATGAGCCGCTAACAACAACAACAAAGATGCTGCCGCTTGTCGGCTTGTTGGCCGCATGTAATTGCCAAGTTTGTGGCTTAAGTCTATTGTTTTGGCCACGCTGATAGGCCAGTTGCATTTAAATTTGATTTATACACTCTCGGCCCGCGGATAATTGGATGGAAGTCGCCGCTCTGTCTCCGGAGCTAATAATTGGCCAGCCGCGTTCGAGTTCCCACCCAAAATCGACGTTGTGGGAGTCTGCACTTAACTCCAGTTACAGTTCCAGCTTCCAAGGTCCGGGGTGCACGGTGCCCGGTTCCAGGTGTTAATTGTCAGTCCCCCAGGGGCATTGGCAGCCATAAAAAGCCACTGCTGCGGCCTAGATCCAGAATGCACTGAGCCCTGGTCCGGCCGGGACTTATAAACATAATTAAGTTGGAATCGTAAAAAACGGCAGCACCGCTTCGGGCCAAAATGCGTGCAGCAGCCGAAGCAGAAGCCAGCAACTCCATTAACAAGTCGTGGTCCGATCCGATCCGATCCGAGACAGATTCCGGACCCGGCGGCTATATAGCGCGGCGTGCGACCAATCAGCGCCCGCCTAAAGAGCGTCGCTCTCGTCGAAGAGCACCAAACCGGTCTCCCCCGAAGAGAGAACTATCCCGAGCGAGAGCGTGGCCTGGGATCGCGGCTACCACCTCTGTGCCCAGCGGCAATCAGTCGTTAGTGGAAGCCTGAAGCGTACGCAGCACTCAGCGGAAGTCGCAGTCGCAGTCGCAGTCGCAATCGCAGTCACAGTTTTCGGAGCTCTCTTAAGCCACCACCACCGCTATTTTCGCCTTTTTCGGTTGACTCTCCTCTCGCGTGACTTGCTCCGCCCCGTGGATGCTGCTCGAGGGCTGGAAGTGCCGCAGGATTCGGCGTTCGGCGCTCGTTCAGTCGTGAGCCGTGCTTCGAGCGGTGATGAGTGTAATTCCCAGCCACGGTACGAGAGCAACCTCCTCCTCCTCCACCCCAAACTGGATTATAGTGCCCCATGCCCCATTAAAAGCGAATTGTGAAAGTGTTAAATGTTAATCGATCGCTGATTACGACAAATGATCAAGTTGATGAAGCAAAAGTACACAGAAAGCCGAGAGCAGTGAGAGATCAACAATCAGCCGACATTGTGCCTAGTTTCGTGTGAGCGAAGAAAACGGAAATACCTTTCAATTAAAGGCTCGTACAATGCCCGTAAATAAATACATCGAAATACAATGCCGTTCAGAAAATTGTGTTTAATCTAAGTGGAAAAGTAAAAGTGCAAACAATGCGAATATATATGTATGATCCGCCGAGGAATCGGCCGCCTCCATTGATAACGTACGCCAAGTCGGGAGCACACCCCAGTCGGGAGCTACGAAGTGGAATTGAAACATTCGGAGTGAAAGAGCGGCGAAAAAAGCCAACTAGCCCATAATGCACGACGATAATAAAGAATATAATAAGCCAGGCACTGAAAGAAAATGTCGTTACGGGGTTTTTTTCAGTGGCAACAGGAGACTCTTACTTACCAAGTTGTGGGAAATATTTTCCTCTAATGATACAACCATCGCAAGACCAAAATAAAAAAATCCAAAAAACAATATGCCACATGGTGCCAAAAACATGACATTAACAGAAGGAATACAAAAAGTAGCATTTTTTCAGAATTTACTATTTACTTTTTATCGCGAAACTTATTTCGACTTGTAGAAAATATATTTTCTTTGACATGTAATGCACCGAACTCTACAAATTTATATCAGACTCTCAGAATAAATAATGAATGTAGTTAAGATCAAAAGTTTCATAATAAAATCCTAGAAATAAATGATGTTATCGTGGTTAAAATGTTTCGTTTTCATAAACCGTAGTGTGACCGTAGTATTCCTTTTACTTAATCTTAATTTCATTAATCTCGGTGGAATCTTAACATAAAATGCGAAATGCTAAATGCTCTTATATTCAAGTGATATTTTTTTCTGTGCACGCAGAGAGAACGGAGATAGTATAATGAAATCAGCAAGGGAACGAACGTGGATTAATGGTTCTGAATGGGAAGAGCTCCGGATCAGGCGAGCGAGGAATATGCGCCACGCTCTGCCTCACATCCGATCGCTTAGCCATATGCTTGGCCATGTTACCATGGTCCACAGCCCATTCAGATCGGTTCATTCAGAAGTTCTCCTGCTTACACAATTAGCTGATAAATCTGGGCATAACCCGGAGTAGCAAGAGATGATAGGGCATTCCGCAGTTCGAGGTCTCCCGGGAGTGAGTGTGTAATTTTGCAAATTGCAAAGAGTGCACCCTCTCTTTGGGGGTGAAAGTTTCCGGGGGGGAAGCAACAGCCACTTCCGGTCATGCCCTGCCGCAGCCACCGCATGCAACATCTGAGTCTCGATTCAAAGTCAACGACTTCCGCTCGGCAAGGAGGAGGCCCGCTCCAAGCAAATTACTTAATTAAATGGACAATTAACACCCGGTCGTGGCCGGGGGAATGAGTAATGTTTGCAAGAGTGAAAATATCTGTAAATTAATATGCGCACAAGATGCAAATTGTTTGCTGGCCCAAAGACAGAGGCAGCATCAGCTGCAGCTCCAGCTCCAGCGGCAACGGCGTTAAATTAACATAAATTGAATTGCATTTGCATTTGCATTTGCTTTTGCCTTTGCTGCTGTTGCGGTGGGGCAAAGTAAATGCTGCTGCGGTTGCTGCCACTGCCACTTGTGGCTGCTGCGGTTTGCCACTGCGTGTCAATTAGCTTTGATGATGGGCACTCGGAAGATAGATGAAATAGATTTTGCTCTCTCTCTCTGGCAGCTCGTTTCAATTCCATTTCGTTCGACAATTGTTACAGCTACAAACCCCAACCATCGGCTATCAAGTGGAAGTGTTAAGTGAGAAAAAACAAGGCAAAACAAGGCCCCTTATAAATAATAAATAGTTTGTGATAACAACATTAACAAAACACAGAAAGCAAAAACAAATACGACCGGAGGCCGACCGTTACAGAGTGGAGAAAAATGATAGAGAAACCGGAATACAGCGAGTGCCTGCCCCGGAAAACAGCGAATTAAACAAAGGGCCAGAAATCTGCATACATGGGCTAATTAAAGATCGTCGCGAGATCATTTGACCACCAACCAGACCCAAAGTGAACCCAAAACAACGACCCAGACCGAGACCAGCTCCATCTAGATCGGGGAGATCGCAGTACCCACCAGCATCGGCATCACAACGCCCACAGAATGTACACAATGTTTAGGAAACATTTTCGGCGAAAATCAACGGCGGAATCCACCGAGGAGACAGCATCCGAAGACAGCCTGAGAATGTCTACAAAGGCGGCGACAAAGAGGCAGCGGCTGAGGCCCCGGACTCTGCTCGTCGACTGTCGATCATTAAAGTCTGCCTGCAACTTAATTGCTTTAATTTTAATACTGTTAGTCCATAAGGTAAGCGAAAACCAATATATAAAAGCCCCAGCCCGAACCCGAAGCCATAAGCGAAAAGGCCCCAGATCCAAATACATGCGGGTGTAGTGTCTTCTAACAAAAAAAGAGAAGAATTATTAAAGTTGATTCAACCCATGAGAATTCGCGATTGCTGAGGGCCAAAAGCCTCGATGGGGGACGTAAATAATGATGATTTTGGGTTTATTTTCGAGTGATTTATCAATTTTGCAACCAAAGAGCTGTCTTTAATGGGAACTCTTTGCGAAGGTTTCGTTTTTGAAGTCAGTAAATCAAATATTAGTAAAGTTCTGGGAAGTCATAAATGTGTAGAAATATTAATGAAATTTTTGGGTTATATTCTGCATAAAAATAATTGTATTGCAAGTAGGAATAAATAATAAACTTGTTATCCATTTTTAAATTATTTGAAATATTTTTTCTTCCGTTTTCTTCATTATATTATTATCATATAAAAGAGCTAAGTATTAAACTATATTTGAATTGCAAGTAGGAACTTAATAAGGAAACAGAAAATAAATAATTAGCTTATTACCTATTTTTAAAATATTTTAAATATTTTTTCTTTCGTTTTCTATACAATATTATTACAAGAAAAGTAAATTCTTTTAAAGAGTAAATGAGATAAGCTGTAAAAACCTATTTTTCATAGATGTTAATCCACATTTTATGCGAATTGAAGCACTCATTTTCTTTGGGAGATTAAGCTGCTGTTAATGCAATTTTAGTGAGTCTTAAAGCTAAACATTTTATATTTAATTACACATCAATTTGTTGGCAATTTGATGGCTTTACTTAGTCAAAATATTTTCCGACTCTTGAACATTAAGCTGGTCTTTAAATAAAGTCGTTCTCCAGCTTCAAGTTATACAAGTGTATATAAGTATAGCAGTGGTTTAATAGGATCTCATCCTCGTAGCCCCCTTGAAAGTGATCCAATCTATCTCCAGAAACCATCTCTCCGAAATGGTTCCCACATGGCAACGGTAGTCGAGGGGCAGAGTCTCTCTGGAGTTAGTTTTCGGGTTTTTTCGGGGTGTAGCCGCCATAAAGTGTTACACAAAGTGCCTAAACATGTATTGAGATGCCAGAGAGAAGCAAGAGATGCCTCGAGCGGCAATTAAACAGGCGGAGAGGTAGCCAACGGTTCAAAAATACATAAAAATTAATCGCTGCTCGGAGCAGTTAGGGGGAGTTCTCGATCTCGGTTCTCGGAGGGGGAAGCCTGGTCAACAAACAACAATTTGATTAATACGCCGGCCAACTCGAGGGGCAGACATTAGAATCCAAAGAGCGGGAATCTCGGCAGAGTCCCAAGACCCCGGTGGAGCCATCAAATTGATTACACACATTTATCTGGCTTGGAGCGCGGACCGGGACCGCGACCGGGGATTGCATTGATTTAGGTTATTCAAGGCGATAAAAGTGGCCGGCGGCAGCGGCAGCCTAAATGGATGCAACTATTTAGTTGTTAATGAAGTAAATAAAAAGTTAAATATTTTGTAGCATCCTCGATTTATGGTTCACTTCCAGGGAAATCAGAGGCGGCGATCGCATCGCCTCGGTTCACATGCTTGGTTGGGAATCGGAATTAACCCAGTTGAGGATGCCCAAAGCGAGGATCTCTGACATTTATTGGCCATAAGCTGCGTATTAAACGGACTGCGAAAAAGGCGAAAGGCATTGCGAAAGGAGCTCCCACGAAGCGGCTTAATTAAAGCTTAATTTCACATTAACTCTCCCTCCGAGTGGCTGGCGCCGCAGCACTAATTTCTTAAGCATTTCATCGGGTTTATCTAATCGAGACACGGACGTGGGATTACGTCAAGGTTTGTCCGGAATATTAGCGGATGCACTGCAGCTGCAGCTCGAGAGCCGAAGATATGTGATAAATAAATAAGTAAGCAGGCCTCCGAAACAGGTTCTCCGATCGAGAATCCCAGACAAAAGGAAATCACAAGAAGACGCCAAGAGAAACTGGCGGAGAGACCAGCATTTGATTGATCTATGGCAATGGCCAACAATGCCTGTGGTTTTGGCTTTAGTTTGTTGGTTTTTCAAGTTTTTAGTGGATTTTCTAGCAGGAGCAGCAGGTGCAGCACCGTTATCCCCAGAAGGCTAAATTGCAATTTATTTCTAATAAACTTATCAACACTGCCAGCTACCAGGGCCAATGACAATAAATTTGCTGAAATATGAAACCATAAAAGCAGGAGTCCCCAGCTAAGAGTTTTCATTAGCATATTTCCGCGAAGGAGCCTCTCTCCAGGAGCAGCCTCGCAGAACTGGTAATGAACCTTTAAAATACAAAGTTGATGGTGGAGACGATGGTGGCTTCCAGAGTTCTGGCTTCCAGACTCTCTCCCGGCTCAGCTAAGTTATGATAAGCGATTTGCCGGAGAATAGTTAAACTTTATGCGCCATTTATCAGCCGAGAGTCGGCGATCTAATGTGTTATTAATTTTATGGCAAATGCTCCTATCGATAGGCTCTTGATTTGTGGCCACTCCAGAGTACAGATTCCAGATTGCCGACTCCTGGTGCCTACTGGCCTCCAGCTGGCACACAAAAGGCATTCTAAATTATACAAGCCGCTGGATATCTCGTTTGATTAAGTGAGCCGAAACGGTATAGTTAGGAGCGCGCTTTGTGCCGGAAAATATTTCTCATTATTTTCGTGTTTCATTTGCTGTTAGATTTATCAAGTCCGGGCGAGCTCCTTTCATTTGCCTACCGATTTCTTCGCCTTACTTCGGATCTCCTCCGGATCGATCCATCTATTTTTGTGTTTTTAATTAAAACCTCTGCCGCAGCCCAATCAGAGCGCCCTAGGTGGCTTATTAGCTTTTACAACCGGCCAGCGAACGATCGGATCCATAAAGTGTTGAGCACATTATTCGATGGGAATGGGAATGGGAATCGGACGGGGATTGGGCACAGGAATGGGAGGGAGGAATGTGAATCGTTATGACCCGTGATTGATTTGAACGATTTGAGATCTGGACGCTTGTCTTCGATCCGCTCGCAATGTACTTTCCGTATCGATAACCCCGTTTCTCTCTTCGTTTTACAGATATCCGCAGCTGGTAACTTCGAGCTGGAAATATTAGAAATCTCAAATACCAACAGCCATCTCCTGAGCGGCTATTGCTGCGGCATGCCATCGGAATTAAGGGCCACCAAGACGATGGGTGAGTTAATGACAGGCTTTAAATATTAACACATTTCTTACATTTCTTGCTTAGATGAAAGTTAGGGCCTATAAAAAAGCCCATCATAAAATAAAGCGACTTTGAAAATGGAAAGTGATTATTATTGCGGCATATTTTTATGAGTTTTATTCATTGAGCAAGAAAATAAAACTACTTTAAACATGAAATTATTACGAAAATTAATTTAAATTATTATCCAGTACAAATGTAAACTATTTTATTATTTACCCAACCATGTTTCGTAATGAAAATTATTTTAAAGAAAATGTAACTTATTAAAAAGTGTCTCAAGCTTTTAAACAAAATTCAGATAAACTTTTCTAAAGTATTGCATTAATTTGAAAAAAGGTTATTCTTCAATTTGATTAAATACCCAAGTAATTTATTCTTTCTTGTTTAAAAACAAATCCTATCTAATTCTATTTCGAAGCGTATCTTAAAAATTTCTATGGAATTTCTCTGGAATAATCTGAGACCGCTTACTGCTCTTATCTGGTTCCTCTAAAAGAGGCGGTCAAGGTTCTTTTTTCCCCGCTATCAGCAGAATTTGCACTCTGCATACTTCTGTGTATAATAAATGTTAATAAACCCCAATAATTATTATGCAATCTCTCTCCCTGGCCATGTGGCATATATTATAACCGAGTGATAACCCGTGCCGGAACTCTCTCTCTCTTCTGCAGGCTGCTCACCATGCACAACGGCATTCCGGCTGTGCCTGAAGGAGTACCAGACCACGGAGCAGGGTGCCAGCATATCCACCGGCTGCTCGTTCGGCAACTCCACCACCAAGATACTCGGCGGCTCCAGCTTCGTGCTCAGCGATCCGGGAGTGGGTGCCATTGTGCTGCCCTTTACGTTTCGCTGGACGGTAAGTGCACTGTTCCCAGGCCACCTAGAGCCATTGCCTCCTCCCCGTAAGAAGCACGCTTTTGGCACGAGCTGGCCTTACTTTAGCTCTCATTTTCGTCGTACATTAATATGCGAGTTTCTTGCGAGTTTAGATAGAGGCGGCGGCGGCTCTCGGTTCCGCATGGAGAGCTCAGGGCTGAGCTCGGGGAGATAAGGTCGAGCCGGCAACAGAAATGTGAATGAGCCGAGAGCTCGTGCCGGATTGATAAGAATATGTGCATATGGGCATTTCCACAGGCAGTTCAAGATATCATAACTAATGCAAGATGAAATTTAGCTTTAAATTAGGGAAACTTAATATTAAATCAATCTTGTTGGAAATGACCATAGTCTGCGACGGGGCTTCTCTTTCTTCTCGTCACTTCCTGTGGCCAAAATTCCAGCGTGGGTTCCTCTCATATTCCATAAAATCAAAATCATCTGGCGTGAAAAAGTGTATAGCACCCAAAAGCGGCTTACTCATTCCTCATGCCCGAGCAGCCCGGAGCCCTTCTTCGCCAGCGGAGATTCTCCCTGCGGTAGCCCGAAAAAAAGCAATTAAAAATTGTGTTTCGTGTTTTTTACGTATATTTTCCACCTCCTAAGCGGCTTTCGGTTAATTAAGTGAGCATAATGCGGGCTTATGACTGCCAAACTGGGCAGGAATAAAAGCCCATATGGAGTGGTCGGGAAAAAAAGAAACTTAACATAAAATAAACGTGGCCTGGTCTGCGGCGCTCTTAACTCGATTAAGGTAAAAATGTAACCTGGCTGGGTGTAGTCGCAGAATTGAATTGAGGTTTATTTTTTATTTCTTTATTTTTTATTTGGCTGTTATGTACGGCTGGTGTTCTGGTTGTCGTTGCCTCTGTTTCGCCGGTGTTCCAAGCTAACTTGGCTAACAATTACACGCCCCGACCAGGCCGGTGTCCAAAGCTAATACGAGTGCGATCGGTACCAGGGCACACTTGCAGAAAAATACGTTTAAATTAGAGCTGGGACTGCTTCGATTTTATTCGATCTTTACGAAAAAAAACATCGATTAAATCGATTAAATTAAACTACTATTTTTTTTTTTTTTTATTTATTGAGATCAATTCATGGAGATCATATAAAAAGCATACCAAAAATACATTTCTATAATATAAAAAAAGAAAAGTTGTAAGTTTTTAAAACATTAATAACGAAAGAATTCGGTTTTATATCATAAAACCGAATATAAGTTACGTTTCCAGAACATAAAAAAAGAAATGATTTCATTTTCAAAAGCCATTGATGATCCAAAAGATGAATGGTTCACGATACATCGATTCTACCAAAATAGAATCGATAGTATCGATATTGGAACGGATTTGTTTCCAGCTCTAGCTTAAATCCATTAGATGCTTCCAAATAAAGTTATGGAAATTATTCCTGAGCACTTAATTATTTTAAAAATATTTTAAAATGTGCCTTAATGCTTGTAAAATACTGCAAATATTTTAAATTAAGTATTTTTCGAGTGCAGCTGAATTCAAAGTCGCTGTCTCCGTCGACGCTGACGTCGGCATGCGCCTGCGCCGCCGCTTACATTAGGCAGCCATCGACGGCCGGTGACGAGGTGTGGCGGCGGGGGAGCAGCATGCGTCAGAGTCTCGGCTCTTGGTCTTGGGTTTTGGGTCTCCTTGCCTTGCTGCTGCCTCCACCCATGCCGGTCCACACTATTCCGTACCTTGCCGTGCCCACTCCCCCGAATCCCAGTCCCGAGCCGCGTCCAAGTCGTGGCCTGAAGTGCGGACAACCTGTTTCGTGGGAACATTACCTTGTCGCGCTTGTCGCTCGGCCGATGGCGATGGCGATACGTTACGCTTCGCTTTGGTTTCGCTTTAATCTTTTGCCTTTGCTGGTGCTTTTCCTTTTTTTCTTGCTTTTTTGCCGAAGCACACAGGCACAGGCACACATGTGATCCACGCCAGACCTGTGACTGCAGTCGAAATATTTTATTCTGGATATTTAAAGGCGACTCTCAGGGAAGGTTATTAAGGGGAAGGATGAAAAATGCTTAAATCCCTTAAACTATGTGGAAATAGAAAAGAATATTGGATATCATTAACTTAAATTCAAATATTTACATGAAATATTCGAACTATAGCTTTAGCTATCAAATATCCAAATACTTCGACTTCTTCTTGTATTTTTTCTGCAAGTGTGCTCAGCCCAAGCCCCGAAACCTGGCAAATTCTGCATACTGACTTCGTAATATTTGCCTGCAGACAGGGATTCAGACAGTCAGTCAGGCAGGTTGCTGGGTTGAGGAACCCTCAAGAAGCCTTTCACAAACTCATGAAAAAATCTTCAAAAAAATACAGAAAAAATCAAGTAAAGAGAGCTGCTGCCGATCTGGTCGCAATTGTCCCACTTTTTATTGAATGACTTCTTCTTCGTCTTCGACTGCTGATTGAGTGAATGGCATGTTGAGACTTATAAACATGACTTAGGAAATACTTGAGCAAGCACCTCAAGCACACACAGCAAACACACCGTACACACCATACATCATAACCTCGGCGGGCCTTCAGTGTAACTGTCAAACACCAACTTCATAGAGGCCCTCCTCTCGGGGAAACATTCCCAAACTACAACCGAATTTCACTTGACAATATTTTCCACATGTCGAGCGAACTCCAGCTCCGAGTGATGATCTGGAGTGCGCGTGCGCGGCCATTGAGCGATCTCGAGTGGAATTTGCGGAGCCTCTTCGGGCCGAGACCTGTTCCACTTTCCGCCGAGAGCCAACATGAATGACTGCCCAAATAAAATAAATAAAATGTGTGTGCTCCGTGGGCTTTTGATCCATTTATTGCGACTACCTCCACAAAAGTTATTGTTTTCCAAAAGAGACGCTTCTCCTAAGGCTGCCATTGATGAAAGTGAGGTTCTTGACTCGATGTGTAAACATTTCGGTGGCCAATTGTCTCGCTAAAAGCTACTTGATTTGATTGAAAAACGGTTGAGGAGAAAATAGATTTGAATTAACAAAAGAGTCTTGTATTTCCATTATCTCCTTCCGCTTTAACAATCTAGTTCAGGCCTCCCTCCCATTGGCTCGTGTCATCTCTCTAGTTTTTGTGGAAATCCAAAACCAAATTCAACGCCATTTTCAATTGATACACTTCCGCTGGCATTGCCATGCGCCGCCCGGAACAAGGGAGCAAGTGACATGACAACGATATGGAAACCCGAGACCCTGGTGGTCAGTTTATGGATGGATGGATTTGGCAAAGTGTGTCAAGTTGTCGTGGTTGTTGCTTTTGCCGGCCGACTGCAATTAGCCAATGTCTGCTTTGGACTGATTTAGTGTCGCGTCGCCAGGGCAATTACAGGGGAATCCCCGCTTGACTGGGCCGCCGCCGCCTCCCACTGCTAAATGAGCATTTCCTGGCATCCAGCGGCGGCGGCATCCAGACAACGTCGTCGTTTAATTGCTTTCAGACCAACGAGAAATCTTCTACAAACAGCGAATCTTCAATTTTTTTTATAGAGCCATGCAAAGGAGGAGTTTCAAGAAAAAAAGCAGCAAGCCGAACGCTTAAATACGCTGGGAAATGCATTAATTGCCTTGTAAAAAATCTAAAAAATTGCTAAAGGGGTCTTAGCATAATTTTATATGTTTGACTTCGAATAGGAAATTATTTCTCGAGAGACTCGAGCGCTTCTAATAGATTTTTAATCAGAAAGCAAAGAAAACATTGTATAAATACCACAACAAATGTATTAATAATTTACAATTTTAGTTTTCCCTTTAAAAAAAAATCTTTCTCTTTGAGGAAATTATTTAAAATATTTCCTTGAGGCAATCACCTTAATTATTTAAACTTTAAGCTACGCTCTGGTTACATTTTTCAATCTCCAATTTCCCCTGTTATTACACCAATCTTTTGGCTAAAATTATAACACCCTTTAAGACAAGAGTAATAAAGGCCAAAACTAATCTGAAAACTAAAAGAGTCTTGTGTCTGGTCTGTGTTTTGTTTTCGCATTTTGTTTTGGCCAATTGCAATGCCATGGACGTGGACGTGGACGCAGACGTAGACGTGGACGTGAACTCGGACATGGACATGGCCAGAGTCTGTTTAGAAAGTCCGCGCTCCTCCTGCGTGAAATTAAAGTGTTTAGCTTTGGTCCGCTTTTGTTTGTTGTCCGATCGCTTTGTTCGTTTGTTGCTTCGATGTTATTCGTTTATTTGTTTGTTTGTTTGCCCGCCTGTCTGCGTTGTCTTCATTTGCATCCCCGGCGAGCAGCCCGAGATTAAACTGTCCATTAGCGTCAGGCCTGAAAAAGCTCCGAAACTAAATGCCACTCTTCCCTCCTCTTCCCAACGTTCAATTACAGAAGTCGTTTACGCTGATACTGCAGGCGTTGGATATGTACAACACATCCTATCCAGGTAAGTGCGGTGGCAATTGCCGACTGGCGCTCGTTACCAGCCAGCCAGCCTTGTTGCAAGCTCCGAGTTGCAAGTTGCAAGTTGCTAGTAGCATGTCGCTCGTTATTGTTTGCCAGAGCCAAGGCATTTGGCTTAATTAGCTAAAGAAGACAAAGAGCTGCTCAAGGGGTACACTTGGGAGAAATTAAGGGGTTTTAATAGAGGATTTAAAAGGGATTATAAAAGTATTCGGACTTTCTTTTAATAGAATAAACTCAAGTTTCTGAGAGAGAAATATCTTAAAACAAATATAGGAAATATAAAAATGTATTTTCTTGGTTTATAAATTTTTTGAATTTTATTTACTTATTTTTATATAGGAAATAGTTCAGTAAATCAGTAAAATCAATTTTCAAAATACTTAAAGTTTAGTTTAAAGTATTTAAAACAAGTTAATAATTATTATACTTAAAGTTAAAGGATACATTTTTACAATTAGCTAAAAATAAATATATATTAGCCATTTTATAACCATTTTGCATACCTTAAGAGCACTATTTATTCTCCGAGTGTACCCTTAAGCGCTTGAAATGGTGCCAACAACTGACTAAATTCTCCTCCTGCCCACTCTCCGACTTTTCCCCACCCCTGATCCTTTGGAACGCCAACGTTGATGCCACCAACCACGAATCCGAATCCGAATCCAACTACGACTACGACCGCGACGACATCCACAACAATTGTCATGCCACGCTCGCATCCGACTCCAACTCCGAATCCCAATCCGAACTGCAAAATGCAGATGCGGAGAGGTTAATTGAGGAAACATCATACTCGGGCGTGATACTGCCAGCGCCGGAGTGGAAGACGCTGGACCACATCGGCCGCAACGCCCGGATCACCTACCGCGTCCGGGTGCAATGCGCCGTTACCTACTACAACACGACCTGCACGACCTTCTGCCGGCCGCGCGACGATCAGTTCGGTCACTACGCCTGCGGCTCCGAGGGTCAGAAGCTCTGCCTCAACGGCTGGCAGGGCGTCAACTGTGAGGAGGCCATCTGCAAGACCGGCTGCGATCCCGTCCACGGCAAGTGCGATCGCCCAGGTGAATGCGAGTGAGTACACAAAGAGAAAACTAATAATATTCTATTAAATTTTAATGGGTTTGTTTACCAAAATGAGTTCTACCGTCTTAATGATATGAGAGAAAGATCCCTCCAGAAGCTTTCTTACAATTTTCTATTAAATAAGTTGTGGGGTCCACCCTGTGGTCCCCATTTGCCACCCTGTGGGGCCCCTTGCCACCGTCGAACAGTGATTCTGGCGTTAAGCTTACAAGTAGGCACGGTCACTCTGATCTCTACGAACACATTGGTGACACGAAAAATAGAATAAAAAGCTGCTACCAAATAGTCAACAAAGAGAATCTATATAGATAGTTACATAAGTTGCTCTATGTAGTCAATAAATAAATAAATAATGCTTACTCTTACAAATAGACTGAGGATAAAGAAATATAAAACCCGGTCATAAATCATATCATGTTACCGAGAATTTCTACAAATTTATAGCTTTTAGAAAGCACACTTTCCATATTTTCCTCACTGTGTAACGCGGTTTACCTGTTTTTCACCGTGTTGTCCACCTTTTGTAATTACGACCCCCTGCCACCCCATTTAACGATGTGATTATGACACTTTTTGCATGTGTCCAGCGCGGAGTTTGGGGCCGCGCTTAATGGCTCTGGCCCCGAAGACCGGGGAGTCCATGGAGACCACGGATCACCATTGACAGGCCAAGTCGCACAGTTATAATGGCCCAGAGTGGCTTTCCTTTTGTGTGTGATCAGTGGCGGGGAAATGGGTTCTATAGCGCACATGCGGCGGGTTTTTCTGCCAACTCTGGTTCTTTTTTCTCTCCTTTTTTATTTTTGAGGCTAAATGTGTGAAATAGTTGGCAGAGTTTCTCTCACATGGCCATTATCGGATGCAAATGTCAGTGGTGATTTAAAGAAAGTATTCTTTATAGATAATTAAAAGCAGGCAGACTTTTCATACACTCTATATAAATAGTTACTTCTACCCAAGCCTCCATTCCCTGATCTAATCACGTTGCTTCCCAATCAATCGCCAGTCTCCCCGCATTCCTTATTAAATTGTTCGCACTCGGTAACTGGCCATTTGGGAGATAACCCCGGAGTGCTATAAAGTTGTAACCAGCCATATAATCGGCAATCAGGTGCCAGAGCCAATACGATTCCCGGCCAGAGAGCAGGCTAATCAAACGCCCGCACGATGGCCAAATGCTGATCCCGGCCAGAAGACCTCCTCCTGCCTCCTGTCTCCTTCCCTGTTGCCCCGGCTCCAGTTGCAACTGCTCTGGCTCCCCACCACCATCTTCCTGGTTGGGGGCTTTCGGTCCGCCCCTTTGGAACGGTCATGCACAGACGTTGGCAACGTGGAGCGACGACTGCCTGGCACAGCAAGAGCTTCGGCTTGAGGTGCACCAAGAAAAATAGAAGCGACTTGGTCGATTTGTGGTATTAGGAGATCAGCAAGGAGAGCAAGATATGAGTTTCTGCTATCTATACTATATTTAAAATGTTTTCAATAATTATTTTCTAATACATTTTGAAGATAATTAAAATATAACATTTTTCCCAGGTTCCCGATTTTTTTTTTTATAAAAATCCTTGGTTTTGTAAAGAAATTAGAATCAAAAGCATCTCTTATTTATTTCCGTGCTTTCCAAGAGCAGAGCACGAAAAAACGTTTGCGCTTCGGTTGTTCCTGTTGCAGCAGTCGCAGCAGTTGCTGCAGTTGCTGCGGCAATAGTTACTGCAGTTGTTGCTGCCGTTGTTAATGTTCCAGCGTAACACAGAATACGTGAGCCCGCGGCCATGATTGCATTTCTCGACGGCATCATGGGGCTCTCCATCAGAGGCCTCCATCCAGCCTCCATCCCCATCGCCAGCTCCATCGCTCGTCCTGATTCTAAATAGCAATAATTAGCGTGGCCTAGAAAACATCAAAAGTCTGTAGATTTCCGCTCCGCTGCAACAATTATAAGCCAGAAGAAAAATTACTTTTGCTGTTTGCACGTTGCTGGCCCATTTGGCGAGGAGCTGGAGCTGGAGATGGAGCTGATCCGCCGCCAGATAGCCTGGACGGGCTGCCGTTTTAATGAAATCATAAATTACCAACGCCATCGAACGGAGCGAACGGCAAATGGCGAACGACTATCGCCGACCACGTCATGCCCGGAGCTTGTAGAGTTAGCACCTCGCCGGGAGATAACTCCGATGGCTGGGCCTGGACCTGGACCTGGACCTGGCTAACTTTGATCCCACTGCACTCTGGCGTGTTGCGGCGATAAAATCGCAAGGCGAGTCGGAGCTGCACCGCCACTTTAGCATTTGAAGCATCAAGGCCAAAGTTCAGAGTGACCCAATTCGGTGGTTTGGCCATAAGATCGATCCGTAGACAGAGCCCAGGAACGCGTTCCCAGGCCAAATTGAAATGTAAAAGAAACAGCTGAGATCGATGGATGAATAATGGGGGAATGTTTTCCCAAGATCCAGATAACCTTCTTGGGGTTCTCTGATTTTATGTTACATTTTCTGAGTTGGAAAAGTACATTTTAGCCACGCTCCATCATCAGTAGCCAAGGAAAAATGGAAAAATATTTTCCCAAGCCGCACATAACATCTGGCTGCCTTTATATTAAGTTACTGCAAGTTCACCTTTCGGTGGGGTCTTGTATGCTCCATTTTCCATCTTCCTGGGGGGAAAAAAGCCCACCTGTAGACATGCCCCATTTAGTAATCAGTGCCCTGTGTTCCCATGGATCCTTCAACTCTCGGTCTAACCCAGGGTCCTCCATGCTTCGATTGGTAAATCGCCAAACTCATCATCACCCCATTCCTCCACAGATGCAGACCCGGCTGGCGGGGTCCCCTGTGCAGCGAGTGCATGGTCTATCCCGGCTGCAAGCACGGATCCTGCAACGGCAGCGCCTGGAAGTGCGTCTGCGACACCAACTGGGGCGGCATACTGTGCGATCAAGGTAAGTGACCCCACGCAATTACTGGGATTGGAACTGGGATTGGGCAGCTGCCATTGGGAATCGATAATCATAGTTTCGCTCTGCTCTCCTCGCTCTCCCCGGACAGACTTAAATTACTGCGGCACCCATGAACCCTGCAAGCACGGGGGCACCTGCGAGAACACCGCTCCGGACCAGTACCGCTGCACATGCGCCGAGGGCCTCTCGGGCGAGCAGTGCGAGATCGTGGAGCACCCGTGCGCCACCCAGCCCTGCCGCAACGGCGGCACATGCACGCTCAAGGTAAGTCGCCGCCTGAAAACTGAAATCCCGCGATTTATGCACCTCTTCGCGGTGCCATAAAATAATTTAATACGCTCTGGACCCCCACCAACTAGTTTGCACTTGAAAAATAGTACTTTTATTATTATTAAAATAATTATGAAAGCTTTTCAATGAATTCCCATTGAAATTTTGTTTAAAAAATTGCTTCTTTTGAAATCAATATCACTTTAAAATTTGATTATATTTTCCCTGACTTCCTTAACATTTTTTTGACGAGTGTCCCTGGTCTCTCCTTGCAGCCCATGAACGCAACCCGACCGCCTGTGTACCGCATCATGCGCGGCATGGGCTCCCTGGGCAAGCCGATAAGCCGCCGCGAGTCCATCCGCAGCCTGGAGCACCTGCGCCTCAAGGAGGAGGCGCGGAACGGCAGCGGCTCCCCGGGACTGAAACGGGGGGCGGTGGGCCTGGTATCCCAGCCGCAGCAGCCACTGATGACGCCGCCGGCCGCCGGCTTCACTTGCGGCTGTGCGGCCGGATGGACGGGACCGACATGCGAAATAAGTGAGTTTTTCGATTTAATTTTATTCTGCAGCACGCGATTAGCCACAGCTCTTGGCCAGTTACGTCTGTTGGCCAAGCCAAGCCGGGCTGGCTGAGTGTGGCTTGGTGTGTCTTGGTGGTGCCTCTCGATCATGCAATTGAGCACACACGCATTTGGGTGTAGCGAAATGAAATGAAATGAAATGAAACGTAGCACGCACAGGCTGTTATTGTAGCTCTGCTGCCTGTGCTTTTTGTTATTATTATTTCCGACGGTGGTCCAAGCAAATTCGGTATGCCTCGGTTTTGCATTCCAATTGGAGCACGACCGACAGACACATTCACCAGAAACTATTTGCAATAAGCCGTAAGCTAATTGAGTTGCCAATTCCCCAAAAGCGAGGCGAAACCAAAGCTGAAGCTGAAGGATTTACATGTTTACAGCCAATTAGGGGTATTTTCGAAGGCTTACATAAATGGGTTTTGTCATTTGAAAATATTTACCCAAAAGTATTGTTATGGTAGTTTTAATATAGATTGCTTTTTATTTCGTCGATTTATTTTCTTGGTTTAGTTTTCAATGAGCTTTATCGTAGTGTGACCGTAGTCTCCCTTTTTACTTAATCCTAATTATTTTAATAGGAATCTTAACATCAAATGCTAATCGCTAAATGGCTACACTATGCAAAGCTAACAGTAGCGAACATTAGTCTTCAAAGAAAGGGTTTATAGGTCACAAGGAAAAGGAAAAGGAAATATGTTTATTTGCTAATAAAATACATTAATTTTTAAATATATTATTTAACTATTGTAAGCAAGGGTCCAAGTTACTGGCTTCTTGCTTCCAAAAGCTCCTCATTAAAAATGTAATTATAGAAGGTAACCCCCTCCTTGACCCTTCAAAACTTAAGATTTCTCTTAAGCTTAATTAAGCTAAAAGTTTCCCTAAAATTCCGCCCCATCCCAGATATGATCTGACCCTTATTGGCGGCTAATGGGGCAAGCCAAAGGGTCAGAACTGCATTTTTTCGGGGTGCAATCCTTATCAGCTTCCTTTTTGGCAAAGCAAACAAATGAGTTGCGTGCTGCCGGAGATGAGGAAATGCGAGAAGGAAGCGGAGTCTCCCCAAAGATTTCAGGCAACCGATAAGCCAGGCACGCAGACCAAAGACTCAAGACTAAAGCCACCACCACAACCAGCGATCTGCCAGCTAGGTCAATGACTTGGCCAAGAGCCACCTGCTCGAGCCTCTCAGAGCAGCACAACTCGAGAGCTCAGCCAACAGCAAAGTCAACACATTCACTGGGGGAAATAATACGTTTAAATTGATATTACATTTATAGGGAATACATAATTATTTAAGATAAGTAAAAATAAATTAAATAGCAAATTAAAAGCAATGAAAATTGGAAAAACAACTATTTTCAGTAAAAGTTTACTATTTATTTAGCAAATTAAAGATCAAACTCAACTGCAAATAATTTGTAGAGTGGAAGAACCTATCGTCTTTAGATTTTCCGCCCAGTGTTTGCCCTTTATCTGCGGATGGCACTTAACAATCTCTCCCTCCCATCCTCCCCAGATATCGACGAGTGCGCCGGGGGTCCCTGCGAGCATGGTGGCACTTGCGTGGACCTCATTGGCGGGTTTCGCTGCGAGTGTCCTCCGGAATGGCGCGGCGGCGTCTGCGAGGAGGACTTCAACGAGTGCGAGGCACCGCATGCGCCGGGCCTGCCGCCCAACTCCCTACTGACCACCACGGCCAGTGCCATTATTGGCGGGAATCTGAGCAGCTCAGAGCTCCTGGCGGCCCTGACCCGGGCCGTGGAGTCCTCTGCCTCGGCGATTGGACCCTGCATCAATGCCCGGGAGTGTCGCAACCAGCCGGGCTCCTTTGCCTGCATCTGCCTGGAGGGCTGGGGCGGACCCACCTGCGCCGAGAACCTGGACGACTGCGTGGGCCAGTGCCGGAACGGAGCCAGCTGCATCGACCTGGTCAACGACTACAAGTGTGCCTGCGCGCCCGGCTACACGGGTCGCGACTGCGAGACGGACATCGACGAGTGCGCCACATCGCCCTGTCGCAACGGGGGCGAGTGCCAGGACATGGTGGGCAGGTTCAACTGCATCTGCCCGCTGGGCTACTCGGGCTCCCTGTGCGAGGAGGCCAAGAACCACTGCGCCTCGTCGCCCTGCATCCAGGGCAGTTGCCACAACACGCCCGGCAGCTTCTACTGCTACTGCCCGCCGGACCGCGCCGGCAAGCTGTGCGAGCAGCAGCGTCCGCTCTGCTCCCAGCCGCCCTGCAACGGTGAGTGCCAGTATATAAATAGCCCAGACCTCCGCGTAGCCCTGGGAACCGATCTCTAGCCAATGAAGACGTCATTAAGCTCATCAATGGCAGCTTTTTGTGGTCTTTAGCCTACACTGGGAGACTCTGTCTATCTGTTTTTTGATTAAGTTTATTACATTTACTGCAAGAAGAAGTATATATTTGTTTCTCCATGTGTAATCCCGCAATAATAAGCCTAATCATGTCTCCCCTTTTCGAAACAGAGGGCTGCTTCGCGAATGTCACTTTGGCGACAGCCGCAGCCACCGCGTCAACGTCCACAGCCACGACTTTCACCTCGGGTTCCGCCTCCTCCGTTGCTAGCACGATGACAACGCCGAGCGTCCTGCCCTGCAGCGGGCAGGGCAGCTGCGAGACGGGCGACGGGGGCACCTTCTGCAAGTGCCATGTGGGCCACACCGGCACCTTCTGCGAGCACAGTGAGTAGTCCCGGGACCCGATACCCGGTACCCGGATCCTCTGCCGATCAGCAAACTCATTAACTTTCCGCAGATCTCAACGAATGCTCGCCGAATCCTTGTCGAAACGGGGGAATTTGCCTTGACGGCGACGGCGACTTTACATGCGAGTGCATGTCGGGCTGGACAGGTGAGTCGTCGGGCTGACTTGGGCTGGGATGTGGATGAGTCTCAACTGAGACGAACTGAACCGAACCGAGTTGAGTTGAATTGAGTTGAGCCTGGGGTGCGCTTTAAGCGGCCGCCAAAGTGAACGTCAAAAACAAGTGCAGGAGGCAGAAGGCAAAAGAAGCCTGTTTGGTCGAAGGATTAATACTCTAACTTAATATTTAGGAGTGCCTATTACTGTTATCCTATTACACATAACTTTATATGTCTCTAAGGAGTAAGGAGTGTGTTAAAAAAAACTATTAAGACAGAATCTTTATATATTTTTACGAATTTTTACATTATTTTAACAAGCTTGTGAGGACCACCCTGTGGGAGCACCCTGTGGGTTCTGACCCCTTGCCAGCGTCTGTCGGTGAATTCTGGCGTTAAGCAAGAAAGTAGGCACGGTCACTCTGATATCCACGGCCACATTGGTGACACGAAAAAGAGAATAAAAAGGCTGCTATCCCAAATAATTAATTAATAAATAAATAATTGCTGCGACCAAGTTAACTGGTGACTCCTTAGAGAGGGCATCCGCAAACCTGCTGTAAGCCGGCTGACTTGGCGCATTATCAACGCTCGGGGGCTTTAAATGGGCGCGAGACGACGAGTGTGTTGGCCACGTTAAGAGCGCTACGCTCTCACACACTTGTACTGGCACTCGTACTCGTAGCCGTAACGATCGAGTCGGTCGCATTTATTTGAACATTGAAAGTCGGCAGTCATTACGGCCTCAAATTGAAGCGAATGCGCGGCTTAAGACCCACAAAAAAATAAAGAAAAAGAGAGGGAAATAGCGGCGAACGTATTTGCCACATGTGGCAGCTTCGAGGGGGGGCCCAGGCCCGGCTAAGCCGTACCTTTTGCCATGATTTATGTTTGTTTTTAATTTGCGATTTGCATATTTCACGCGTTTCGCTTTTTTGTCACAGATTCGGCCAGGGTTTACGTTAGACACAGATGGCGGAGATACGGCCACATCGATCTATGTCAGCACACTTTTACTTTTCAATTAGTTCAAGCCAGGCCGGCGGTCACGGCTCCCCTACAGAAAAAAAAAAAAATCCCACACTCCCAGCTAGTTCGTTGCCTAAGTCTTTCGTTTTGAGCAGAGAAAAAATGCTATAAAGCTATAAAAATGCTCGATTAAATGGGGGCTTAGGTTTATTTCTAAAATAAATAGTATCTTTATGCGTTTTTGTTTCCTAATTTCCTTCCCAGGCAAGCGTTGCTCGGAGCGTGCCACCGGCTGCTATGCCGGCCAGTGCCAGAATGGCGGAACCTGCATGCCCGGCGCCCCGGACAAGGCCTTGCAGCCCCACTGCCGCTGTGCCCCTGGCTGGACGGGTCTCTTCTGCGCCGAGGCCATCGACCAGTGCCGCGGGCAGCCATGCCACAATGGCGGCACCTGTGAGTCCGGAGCAGGCTGGTTTCGCTGCGTGTGCGCCCAGGGATTCTCCGGCCCGGACTGCCGGATCAATGTGAACGAGTGCTCGCCCCAGCCCTGCCAGGGCGGAGCCACCTGCATCGACGGCATCGGTGGCTACAGCTGCATCTGTCCGCCAGGTCGTCATGGTGTGCGATGTGAGATACGTAAGTGAAAACTAGGTCTAAATATATATATTAATTAAAGATAAGTCCTGTCATTATATATCCCTAAAACCCCTTAAAATCTCCCATTTATAGTCCTCTCCGATCCCAAATCCGCCTGCTTGAACGTCAGCAACACCATCTCGCCGTACTCGGCTCTGAACCAGAGTCAGAACTGGCTGGACATCGCCCTGACCGGCAGGAGGGACGACGACGAGCACTGCAATGCGTGCGTCTGCGAGAACGGCACCTCCAGGTGCACCAATCTCTGGTGCGGACTGCCCAACTGCTACAAACTGCTGGATCCCCTGTCGCAGTCGTCGAATCTCTCCGGCGGCGGTGGCGGCCTCTGCAAGCAGCACGAGGTGTGTGTTCCGGCGCTGAGCGAAACCTGCCTCTCGCCGCCCTGCAATCTCCGCGGGGACTGCCGGGCTCTGGAGCCTTCGCGGCGAGTGGCTCCGCCCAGTCTGCCGGCCAAGGTCAGCTGCTGGCCCAACCAGGCGGTGGTCAACGAGAACTGCGCTCGGCTCACCATACTCCTGGCCTTGGAGCGCGTGGGCAGGGGTGCCTCTGTCGAGGGTCTGTGCTCGCTGGTGCGCGTCCTGCTGGCCGCCCAGCTGGTCAAGGAGCCGGCCAGCGCCAGTGGGGGTCAGGAGGGGCAGCAGGGCCTGCTCATGGTGCTGTGCGATCTCAAGACGGGCACCAACGACACCGTCGAACTGACTGTGGTGAGTGTTCTTAATTTATATAATTAAATTACTTAAAAATTCTTAATCCAGAGTATAATTAAACTCCCAATTAATTACCCCCTAACCTGGTGCTCCCTTCTCTCATTTCCAGTCCTCCAGCAGACTGAATGACCCGCAGTTGCCGGTGGCGGTGCGACTCTTGGGGGAACTGCTCAGCTCCCGGCAGCTGAACGGCATCCAGCGGCGCAAGGAGCTCGAGCTGCAGCAGCTCCAGCTAGCGGCCCTGACCTCTATTGTGGAGGTGAAGCTGGAGACGGCCAGCGTGACGGATGGGTCGCGGCACAGCCTGCTGATCGGAGTCCTGTGCGGCGTGTTCATCGTCCTGGTGGGCTTCTCGGTGTTCATCAGCCTCTACTGGAAGCAGCGGCTGGCCTATCGCAGCAGCTCGGGCATGAACCTGACGCCCTCCCTGGACGCCCTGCGTCACGAGGAGGAGAAGTCGAACAATCTGCAGAACGAGGAGAACCTGCGTCGCTACACGAATCCCCTGAAGGGCAGCACCAGCTCCCTGCGAGCAGCCACGGGCATGGAGCTCAGCCTGAATCCTGCACCCGAGCTGGCCGCCTCGGCGGCGAGTGGCTCGGCCCTGCACCGCTCCCAGCCGCTGTTCCCGCCCTGCGATTTCGAGCGCGAGCTGGACTCTAGTGCGGGCCTGAAGCAGGCGGCGCACAAGCGCAGCTCCCAGATCCTGCTGCACAAGACCCAGAACTCGGACATGCGCAAGAACACGGTCGGGTCGCTGGACAGTCCGCGCAAGGACTTTGGCAAGCGCTCGATCAACTGCAAGTCCCTGCCGCCCGCGGCAGACGACGAGGGCGCCGATGTCCTGGCCACCACTGTGATGGTTTAGCCCTGATCTCACCCACCAATCAAGCAAGCAATCCAAGCAATCAGGCAAGCAATCAATCAATCAATGAAGCAACCAACCAGCCGCCCACAGCCACAGCTCAAAGTTCCAATTGCCACAGCACGGGCGCGATACCAAGTGCATTAGTAGGGTTATGTTAAAGTATAGATCGGACTTAGATATAGGGGACTCCACACAGGGAAGACCCTTAATCCATAACTCAATATTCAATAACTATTCCCTTTTTATTTAGCTTATTATATTTATGGACATTTCTATACAATATCCAAGGATTATTTAGAAAAGAAAATATGTATTTATTTAACCCAATTAACTCCTTTCATCAGCATCCGTGTGGAGTCCCAAGTTCTGTTTTAGTTCCCTAAGTTTAGCTAGTTTAATTCCGAACTCTTCTCTTCGCTAAGCAACATCCTACACAGTGTGATATTTAGTGTTACCCAGACGCGCATTTAATTTCTTAAAAATAAAATATGAAAACCTTAAAAAAAACGATAGCACAAGCTGTACATAGTTCTCAATCTAGGATCGAAGCGCGCGCTCTAACTAATAAATAATAAATAATAGCAGGCTTAAGCTGTAAATACTGTACATTAGCAGTTACCGTTATTGTATTTTGTCTATAGATAGAAGCTAGGACTAAGCATTAAGCTGATACGCGTTAGACTTTAAAAGTTGTTTGCAATCGTACGCAATAGTGTAGGGCTTACGACCGATATAAGTAGCTATAGGTCATAGGTAGCTAGGCTAAGGCACCGGATTTTGTATTGTATTATATGTACGTACGCGTGTGTGTGTGTTTAGTAATATTTATTTATTATTTTAACTTTGATCTAGCAGCAATAAAGCAAATATCAATAAAGATAGTAAAAGATAAACGAAAATTAAGGTGGTTTAAATGGGGATTATGGGTGGGAAAGTAAGTATTATGTTAAAAATAAATCAATATTGTTTTAAAAGTAGAGTACATGTCTCCTTAGGATTTTTTTCTTCCTCTAAGAAGTAACATACATTTTATTTAAAATATTTCCAAGTACGTTCTTCTTAAATTTAATTTTTAACAACCCCCAAGTGGGATTCCTTTGGCATAACGATGGCAAGGACCGTTTTAGGACTCTTGTCTTCCATCGACAGCATTTCCTGTCATTTGGATCGAAGAGAAATATGCCCGGGCCTGGGATTGCGGCGATCGCATTTGAAATATGCGCTAATTGAATGTGAAAACCAAATGCAAGAGGAATCGAAGCAGATCAGAAGGAGGAAGAAAGCGAAATCGACCAGCGACGAGCAATGCATTTTGCGTTGTTCGGTTTCTAATTAAAATACCAAAAAAGAGCCGACACACAAAACTAAACCTGAGCTTCGGCTCCAGCTCCAGCGGAGGATCAAGGCCCCGAGGAGGAGGAGTGCGTAAATTTCGTCAGCGGGTTAACTCGGCTCGAAACAAAACGAAATGGCCAAGTTCTCTGTGGCCACATATATGAGTGTGTGTTGTTAATGAAGCAGAAAATGCCAGGAATTTTCGCTTGATTGTGCGCTGCCTCTTGTTCTCTTATATTCGTGGATGCACTGCAAAAAATAATCAAACATTTTTGCTGTGATATTTGATTACGCCAGATCAGTAAACTAGTATACATTCTACATTTATATATGTATATATTTTAAATATACTCGATAACTTTAAGTATAACAATAAGATCCGCTATGGTCCAACTATTGATCGTGACCAGAGTTTTTATACCTCGATTCCTATTCACATTTTTGCTGAGGCGAAAACTGCAGATCCGTTCTTTTGTGAACCGATTCACCCGGAGTTTTTACACTACAACATTTTGGTCCTTCGAGCCGGCTTTAAATTAAATATTTAGATATTTTGAATGTAAGCATTCTTACTTATCAAGCAAAGGAAATATAACAAGAAAGAAAGCGAAAGCCACAACTGTACCCGAAGCAAAGACTCAAACCCAATCATACCTCACGCGTAAAAAAGAGCGAGCGAGATAGACGTTACAACTTTATTCTTTAATAACTTTTATGGTTATCAATTGAAAAAACTCAAATTTTTAGAGATTGTAAACTCCAATATCTACATTTATTCTCCGCCTGTATGGTCCAAGTGTTTTATTTAGTTATTGAACAGTGCTATCCAAGGCCTGGGACTTTGGGTAGCCGCCCTTTTCTGCCGCTGCAGCAGTGAGCGAAATTTTAGCGGCATTTTTGGCGCTTTTTTCTGCCTTATTTTCCTTTTTTTAGCTGCCAGCCTCTGCGCCGATGTTTCGGTGGTTGTTGCTGTTTTTTTAATTAACGCGCGATACGTTTTCGACTTTGAAGGGCCAAGGAGCGCACATGATGGGCATATAACTCATTGGAATTATGGTGGACGAGGAAGAGGAAGCCGAGGCCGAAGTGGAGCTGGAGCAGAAGCCGAAGCAGAGGCAGAGGCCGGTCCTCGGAGCTCAAAGTGGCCACGGCGAGAACAGAATGTACATAAACTTTATCCGTCTATAATCTAAATATGTTTCTCTGTTGCCGTTGCTCTTTGCGCCGCTCTGTGCTGTGCTGTCGTGGCTGTTGCAACAATTTGCAGCAAATTGAAAGCCAATTACGTTGTTTGCATCATGCCAAGGCAGAGCGGGCCGCGGATCGGATCGGCTTGGATCGAAGCAGGCCAGGAGCAGAGGCCTGGGCAGACAGGCGAAATTGCGAGGCACACACAGGCCTCTTGCAGACGACATAAATATCAAATACAGGTCCATAAATTTGAAACCAATTAGCCAACTTAAATTGATAATAGTCGTAGCTAGACGAGGGCCGGCTTCTGAGGCCTAGCATTTGCCTATGGAGGAGGATCTCTCTCGCTTTGGCGATCCGCTAATGGCAGTGCCATTTGATGACATACGTCGCTCGTGTTGAGCCGCCAATTTTGCGGACGACAATTGCTGGCTGGCCATATATGTAAGGAGCTACCAGGAGCAGGAGCAGCAGCAGCAGCAGGAGCAGGAGCAGCAGCGTCTCATATGTCGCATGTCGTGCCTGTCGTGTCGTTCTAATCACAATTGCTGCCCCTGCTGCTGCGCCTTTTTATGGCGCTTTTATGCAAAACAACTTAATTTCAAATCCCCAATCCCAATCCCAGTCGCAGTCCGAGTCCCAATCCCGATCCCGATCCGCTGGCAACAATGCGGCGCGTAAAATATGCACTCGCAGTCGCCGCGAAACGAAAGACTCAGGCAGCGAACTCGTACAAATGTTTCCTCCGACGAGAGCTGTTATAGAAAATTATCTGAAACTGATTTGATATATATTCAAATAGGCGCTGTGCGACACATGTTGCTGCTGTTACATGCAACATTGGCCGTATTTGTTGCACGCAGCAGCAGCGGCAGCAACGAGGAGCCTTGCCTGGTAGCCAGACTTGTCGTTGTTATTTGTATGAAATGCTACGGATAGCATCGCCAGCGGTAAACGTTTAGTTTGTGTTTTAATTAAAATATTTTCCTGCCAGCGACAGGCGGTACACGCTGCAACTGGCGACGGGATCAAGATCCAGAGCCACATCCGTGTCGTGGCCGACAAGTGGCATTTATAAGCAACATTATAAACTAATTTAGGCGGGGAGTCGGATTGGCTAATAGACCTGGGAATCGTCCGAGAGAAAGTCTGCAAAAAATAACTTACAACTCGGATAAATAATAATGTTTTTTACCCTTTCGGAAATCCCAATTAAAGTGATAAATTCGATTAGAATGCCAGGCCATTAGGAGTTAATCCTCCTAGCCATTTAAGCCCCCTTAGCAGCCATTAATTGATTAGCTCAGACCCCCTAAAAGCCACCTTCGAAGCGAGGGAAAGAAGAGCCACGCTTTATAAATGTCAGGAGGCGACATTAATGTAGCGCATTTATCTAATTAGACAAGCGTTTTGAGCTTCCACGCCAAATAAATTAATCAGCTAATTGATGGGCATAAATCAGGGGCATGCAAATGAGACGGCTCCGCTCCAGTCGCGGCTTATTGATGGCCAAACCACATTAAATCGGGCAAATGAGCTCGGAGCCGGGGCCACCCACCGGGCAGCCAGCAGAAGATCAGAGAAAGCTGGCCCAGGGTACAACTCAATTAATAACAATTTCTCAGAACAATGAGCCGGGCGAGGTAAGAGTGTGCAATCCTTTTTGGCCAACATTTGATTATCTCACGGCCGGAGCAGGCTGCTTCTGCCGGATTTAGCCGTTGTTGTTAGCCGTTGGTGTTTTCTCGCTATCGGCGCTGCCATCGGGGCGGTCGCGCGGCGTTGCGGAATTAGCCGCTCTGGGCCTGAACTCTGGCGGGGCGCACGAGGTCGTGGCCAAATTGCCAGGCCATGCTTACTGCCTTCTTTTTTTGTGTGGCTTTTTTGGCTTTTTTGCCTTTTGTTTTAATTGAAACCCGTACGAAATGGAAAATGGAAAATGGACTTTCAACTTGCCAGTTTAGTAAATTAACCACACGGAGGAAAATATGTGAATTTGTTAGTTTTAACTGGTTTAAAAAATTAAAATAAAGTCGTGTAAACTTTAACAACTAATAAAACACAAGGCAAACTTGTTTATAAAATTAAAATAAAGTTGTAGAAACTGTAACAATTAAAAACATGCTGGAAAGCTACACAGAGAGAATTATGGCATCCGGAAATTGAGAATCCGCGTTCTCAAATACGTACTATTCTCATTTTGAGAACGAATTTTAAAAAAAAATGTGTTTAAGTATTTTTTTCTTACTTGGAGACCAAAAAAAAAAAAAACAAAATGAATACAAAAATACTCACTCCAAAATGGAGAACAAATATTCTTGAATTGAAATGGTTTCATCTCTAAATTGAGTACGTCTGTCTGAAGTTTCAAGAGAAGGGGTGAGAGGGAAAGAGCGGCAAAGTCCCTCTCCTCTTCTGAGTACCTGAAGTACTGAAGTACAAAAGTAAGAACAAATGGTCTCGGTCGTTATTTGAGTATGTTTTTGCTTATTTTAAATCCGTTTTTCCTTACAAATTCTCTCTGTGTAGGAGAAAAGTGCTTGACTATGAAATAACCGGTAAGCCAAACCGTAATGCCTTAGGAATAGGAATATTTTTAGCCAAAAGTAGTTGCCAAAACATCGGATGTTGCGCAAGTTACCATGTTGCATAATGCTCAGCACCTTCTGTTCTCTAAAAACTCCCATTTCTCCCTGTGCATCCTGTGCCTAGTCAGACTATTTCTAATTTTCCAAACCCAGTACATTGCAGGGCAGTTGGAAAATTTATGGCGGTGTCGAAAATAGCGCCAGCAACTCCGACGAAGACGATGCGAGCGAGTCCCAAGATGTTGATAGCTAAAGCTTTTCGCCTGCTGAAGTTACTTTCTAATGCTGCTGCAGACAGCAGACAGCAGATGAGGATGAGGATGTGGATGTGGATGAGGATGCATTGCCCACGAAAGTCATAAGCGCAAGCGAGGCAATTAAGTTCGAGCGACAAGTTGCGCCGCTGGAAGCCAGGAAACACTGGCGACCGACCGGTGATCTGGGATCGCTGCTCTGCAGCTGGAGCTGTTACATGTTTATGGCTCGAAACGGATCGCACGTAATGGGATTTGCGCTGAGCGACAGCGATAGCCTGTGACTGTAGCCGTAGCCGCAGATTCAGATCCAGGCCCCGAGCTGGCTGTGGCTGCGACTCCAGCGCCTCAATAAAGCCGATCGCATTACCAATTAGGCGTGCACACTCGCCTAAACAGCCGCCTCCTTCTGGCAAGTGGAAATTGAATTAGTTGTCGCTGCATATGCGTGACTAGCTGCTGCCCCGGACCGTTCCGTGCTCGGATTCGCGATGCACAGCGAGAAAATGATATGGAAAATGGAATTTCAAGCGAAATTTTTAAAGAAAAAATAATATTTTTACAAGAAATCAATATAAGATTGTATTAAATCAGCGGTCGGCAAGGCCCTATTCCTTGGGATAGGATTTTTCTCAGTCGGCGTCGCTGCCGCTCACGCACAGTATGCACAAAAGAGAACAGAAGAAGAAGGATGCACAAAAGAGAACAGAAGAAGAAGGATGCACAAAAGAGAACAGGAGAATCAGTGCAGGCAAATTGTAATTGTGTAGCTATTTTAAGCTTTTTTAGCTTTAAATAGCTTGTTTTAGGGCTATAGCCATATTACAATGTATATTCGCTTTTTTTCTTCTCATATTTAGCCATAATTATAGTTAACCTTCATTTTACATTCCCAGAACTTAACTTAGTATAAACAAACTAAATTCACCATCAAAAAGATCAACCACATTTATTTCCTGTGCATAATCAAAGCCTGCAGCTTGCTAGAGAGCCTCGGGCTGGTTTTGCTTTTGGCTTTGGGTTTGGGTGTCGCCGTTCGTATGTGTAAACACTTTTTACACTTTGCCACATTCCTGGGCCGCGCGCATAAATCAGCCCAGTGCTCGCCTGTCAATCTGCAAAGCTGCGCCATCGATAGCATCGCCGTGGTCTGCGAGGAGTCGAGGCTTTTAGCAAGTGCCCCAGCAGCTGGCTGGGTGTGCGCCTCCTAGTTGTGGCTACATTTTCGACGCCAATGCGATTTATGGCATAGAAACTGAGGGATCCTGTTTTGCCTTAACACTAGTGGTGCTCCGCTTCAAGCCTAAGTGGGAATTATTATGACAGACTACATTAGAGGAGTCTTTGGCTAAATTAGTTGGGAGAACGCCTTTGAACATATTTAATATAGCATCGCTAATTTGCAGGTGACTTATGCTAAGACCCAGTTAAACTACGTAATAAAAACTAAATAAACTCAACTTAACCAGTAATAAAACAACAAAGTAAGCAAAGTAAAAGTTAAGCTTACCGAGAGCCTCTTAATCGACTGACTTAATTAATCTTGAGGTCTTCCACGTTTTGCCCAGGTAGCGTTGCCCGCTCTGCGAAAACCAGATGCGCTCATTGATCAGGTGCGAGTGCAGTTTCCCCAAGGCGGGCACCACACGGAATCGCCTCTTTCTGCTGCAGCGATGCGTGAGCACATTGGTGACGACCCACTGTCAGGAGCAACTGGATTACCAGGGGCTTGACGAAAAGGGAACGGTTTCTCGATACTTACGGCCACATTGTGTTCGCTCTGCAGTCTCCGCATACTGTCATGGAGTTCCAGGAGCAACTCGAAGAGCTGAGCGCCGTCTTCCAGCATTCGCAGCGAAAATGCCAGCGAGTCGATCACAATCAACTTGATCTGCAACGAAGCCAAATCAAAGATTCCATTCTCCGGGAAAGAATCATCGTATATTAACAATAATTACATTTGGATGATCGCGAAGATGCCGGTGGCAGCTCAAGACACTGGACATTAAGTGAGCCGCGTTGGGGCATCTCACATGGTGTATTCTTTCAAGCATCATGCCGGCCTTAAAGTCGGGTGCTCTGCGTTCATATCGTTTTTCCAGTTCCTCAGCCAACTCTGTGAGTAAGTGGTGTTGAAATATGGAAGCGAACCCAGTTTCCTTCTAGTCTCACCTAGTAATCTGTCTGGATTGAAATCCTGTCGGGTGTCTATGAATAAAGCGCTTCCTTCTAGACCTCCGACACTCTTGGGTATTTGCACATTTAAGCACAGTTGCAAGCTGTCAATAAATACGCTATTTAATCAGTTAATCATTATCAGAGGATCAAGACCTCACCATAGCTGAGTTTTTCCGGAGCCCGAGTTGCCTATTAGCTCTGTGATTTGTCCCAAGCTAATTCCACCCAAGTGCGTGTCCAGGCCTTTGTGTCCCGTCGGGATTTTGTTGGTCCTTTGGGAAATATCCCAGCAGGAGTTATTGAATAATGTATTGGTCTTTGAAGTCGACTGGCTTGCCATACTTTGGGTAAATATAAGCAAAATTGGCATAAATTCAAACACAATTCGCCAAAAAAATTTAGTGTGCTTGCCAGATCTTCCGATCATAAAGCTGAAAGTCGCCTGAAAAGGATAGGATTTTCTCCCTCAAGCCAGTTGGTCACACTTAACATTTGGTGCTGCCATACTTTTCGAGGAAAAGTGTCGGCTTTCTTCAAAATTGCAAAGGCCTTGCTTTCTGAGACTGTTTAAAGTGCAGAAGATATTAATATAAACAAATTAGTTTTATAAATCTTAAATTTTACCTAATTTGGAAGAAATGCAGTATTTTTCTCAGCAGTTAAAAATACCAAATGTATATCGATATCATCGATAGGCCTATCGATAGTTCGACAGCAGCTGTGGGCGAAATCAGCTTGTTTTGTTTACAATCCACTTGCATTTGGTTTCGTTCAATTTTATTGAACTTTAGTCATCCAAAAATGGTCGATTTCAAGCACGTCTACCGCCAGTACGAGCTGATAACATGCATAAACATGCTGGAGCCCTGGGAGAGGAAGCTGATCAGTGAGTATTTGCACGAAACCCCCTGAGAAATCACTAATCACGATTAATCGACTCTGCCGCAGATGGATTCTTCCTGATCATGGTGGCCCTGGTGATATTCTCCAGCTTTATGTACCTGCCGAACTACCTGGAGACCCTGGTGCACCTTGTAACACCGCCCAACTGGCACAGCTCCTCGGAGAACGTGGCTTATGTGGCACAGAAGATGGCCCGAAGCTGAGGTACTTACCCACACATACTCCCCCAGGAAAGACAACTATGATTTAAAGCTAGCAATATTATAATGTGATTCACTTCGACTGGTCCAAGATCTGTAAATATTTAACCGTGCCAACAAAGATTCGCTTGACCCAGTTCACGATGGTTTTTCTGTATCGGATGCACAGGAAGATGGCCTCCACAAGCCGCACGGCGGATGTGTTGAAAAACAGTCCCACCAGGCCGCCCAGGGAAACTGAAAGGAAAAAGCTTTACGATGTAGTCTGTCAATGGTTCTGTAGGTTCTTTTAGCTCACTTAGGAAATCCAGGATGGTCTTGGTCACCCGACGAACGTAGCGCTGCGTGGGCAGCTCCACCAGAGCCACTCGAATCTTGGACAGGTCATCCGAGGCCTCATCGTCTCTGTATGGAAAAATTAGCCCCCAAAAAGAACAATAAGAATAGGAACTTACTCATCCGCCGAGTTGTAGATGATGTTGTATTCCGGCTCCTCGCAGGAGCTCATGCACTCGCAGGACTTGCGCTCCGTCATGATCTTGTCCCGGATGCGGGTGAGGCAGATGAGACCGCGGTAGTCGCAGGCTGGCAGGGTATTCTGGCCGGGCACGGCCATGAAGTGGCTGGTGCAATTGCAGTTGGCCAGCTGCAGCAGGACGGTGCACTCCACCACGCAGCCGGAGTAGCTGTAGAACTCGTAGATGCCCTGGCGCTCCGCCACATGCTCGTGGCCGTAGCGACAGCGCCGCTGCTCCATGCTCAGGTCCTGGACGCTCTCGTCGTTGTGCACCTCGATCACGTTCAGGATCAGCTCCTTGTAGTGGCCCAGCAGCACCGTCTCCCGGATCATGCCCTCGGACAGCTGGTACGGCACATCGATGGGTGCATGGACGTACAGCTGAATGTCGGCGGCGGCATGGAAATTGAGGTGCCCAGGCCCCGTCATCCGGTTGTTGGTGAACTGCACCTGGGCCACCCGGCGGGCCTGGTGCGAGTTGAAGGAGTAGCACAGTCCGTACTCCGTGGGCACCGGCAGGAACTCGTCGCAGCAGTCGAACAGCTCGTTCAGGTAGGTGCAGTTCACCAGCAGCTGGTGGCACTTGGTGCGGAACTGCAGGCAAGGGAGTTTAATGCGTTTTCCAAGGTAAGTGGGATACTTACCACCTCTACAAGGATGGAGAAGTTCGCCGGACATCGGAGCTTGGCGCAATCCTCGCAGCTGCTGCAGACCCCGCGGTAAAAAACAATTTCCGAGATGAAGTCATCGATGTGCAGGTCGTGCTCCACGCCAAAGTGCGAGTCACTTAGGTCCCAGATCCTTTCGGCATTGTAAATCTCGCACACGGTGATGGCCGGAAAGGTGGAGTTCCAGTTCAAGCTAATTGGTAAATATTAATTATAACTTTCTTAAGTTCTTAAGTTAGTTTAGAAAGCTCACTAAATGGTATCCAGGTTAAAGGAGACCGACGAGGACACATAGCTGTGCAGCAGGGACATGGTCACACTGCCAAAGAAGGGCAGCGAATGGTAGAAGGTGACCAGATACAGGATCCTAAAGAAAAGTATAGTTTTTGAATTAACTTCCTTAGTAGAAATATAACTAAAAGATTACCCCTTCAAAACCAAACCCTGGATGCGGCTAAAGTTCATTGTGAACCATCCAGCGGAAAAAGTCAGACTGTTTGTCCAAGTTCAGCTAAGGTTTCCTTTTCGTATCCTTTCTACCCACAACAAAGGACTTCCTCTGATAGCCATCTAGCCATTGTCCTGGCTGGTGGCCCACATTAAATAAAATACCCCCATTTTATGGGCTTTGGTTTCGTTTTTAGTTCAATGCTAAGGCCCACATGAAACAGACGCGCGTGGTGACTTTATATTAATTGTCGTCTTCCTAAGCACATAAATCATAGGCAGACTTATCAAGTTCATAGGTCAGTAATACCATTAGTTAAGGCAAAAAGTATAAGCCAGACAATAATCTGGGCAGTACCCAGAGAGAATCGTAATAAAAAGATTTCGCGAGGAATTAATTTTATCTCGCTGCTAAATCTGGTTCCCATTGCCGGATCTTATGTACGATCTGGACAATAAATACAGCCACCAACCGCAAATTATAGCATGCCAATTGCATTACTTTTGCTACCTGTGACTCAGAGCTTTGGAATACATATACTCTATATCGATCAGATAATAACAATATTGGAAAGATTCATCCGAGAAGTCATGCTGCCACTGCATGATCTCTTAAAAAAAAAGAGACGTGGACTAAAACTTGTGGCACGTGCCAGTGAATGAGTCACCTTAGCTTCTAACTAAGCTCCCGACTTAATCCATTGATTTACGACTTGATTGCAAGGAACTGTGATTGATTAAGGTGCTGGTTTCTACCCGAAAAGGGTTCCCCGGCTTGCCTTGAACTTCCCCCAGTGATACAATGTTCTATCTCTATGAGTCAATATATTTTTACTTAAAACTATTTAATATCACTCGTATCAGAGCTTAATGACTAAGATTTGCTTATCCCAAAGCAAATATAAAGAAACAGTATAGTCTATACTGTCAAATGATTGAGAATGATTCGTTGTTAAACTAAGATCTTTGGTGTAATAAATTGAAAATTATTCGGTCATAGATGAAGAAAATGTTGCACTTTTTTGAGCATAAAAGTTCTCAAAAACGTCATAAAATACTTATCATTAGTATTCGTATTCTCAAAAATTGCACTTTAACTGAGTACAAAACCACATCTAAGTAAGTACAAATGTTCTCGGTAGTTATTTGAGTACGTTTTTTCTTACTTTAAGTTCATTTTTACTTAAAAGAAGCCCCCACGACATCGTACTCGGAAAATAGATCAAGGTTATCATCTCGGAAATATGGAAACTTCACTCTAATTAATGCTGCTTATATCTCATATATTTTTTAAATAATTTACAAAACTTAGGAAACCACTAGGAGTAACTATGGCAAGGGGTCTTAGGGCTACGGTCATAAATAGGGTGACGTCTACGGGGTAATCTGCAATGATAGACAGCGGACTACTGCAGGTTCTGCGTGATCCAGGGCAGCATGTCGATGACGTTGGCGAAGACGCCCGGCTGATGGGTATTCCGGCCGCACCACTGCCCTCCGAAGGAGACCACGCCGTACTGGACGTAGCGGTACTGGATCCTGTTCTTGAAGCGGTGCTTGATGAACAGCGGGCTGCCGGAGTCGCCCGGACAGGTGTGCTTGAGGTCGTCGCCGGTGGCGCAGATGTGGTTGTCGTTCACCTCGCCCTTGTTGTAGAACTGACGGCACGAGTCCAGGCTCTGGCGCGTCACAATGGCCTTCTGGAGCGTGGGGGAGACCTCCATCTTGTCCGTCTTGCCCCAGCCGGCGATGAAGAAGTCCTGGTTAAAGCTCAGCTCCTGCGAGAACGTGTCGATGGGCAGGCACACCGGCTGGATGTGGCTCTTGTGCCTGATCTGGCCCTTGACCCGCACGATGGCCAAGTCGTAGTTGATCTGGCCGTGCACGTAGTTGGGATGAACGTGGATCCGGTCCACCTCGTACTCCTCGAAGGGCGGCAGGCAGGTCCGCTTGAAGCCGCCCAGAATGGTGCAGTCCTCCTCCTTGGTCAGATCGTGCTCGCCCAGGCGCACAGCCAGTCTGCAATCAATCCCAAGATCAGTTATCCATCGGATTGGAATTTAGGGGAATATGTATACTTACACCTCCGGCCGCTGGATGATGCAGTGGGCGGCGGTCAGGACGTGGCGGTCGCTGATGAGGCTGCCGCCGCAGAAGAAGGGCCGCGGGTCGTCGCTCTTGTACTTGAGCAGCGCCATCCAGGGGAACTCGCCCAGCCTGGCCTCTGTGCCCCCGCTGACCTTGGGGTTGCCCTTGTTGCCGCAGTTCGTGAAGGAGTTCAGGTACTCGAGACCCTGCCTGTCGTAGCGGTTGATGTCCCCACTGGCCGCCCGCACCACCTTCTGGGACGAGGTCTGGGTGCTCAGAGCCTGGGGGGTAATCTCGTTCCGGCAGCAAATGTGATAGTCCTGGAAATAAATAGTTGTTAGACCTTCCTTTAAGAGGGCTTCCAACTTTACTTACACTTGTGGCCCCGCTGCACTGCATCTGCCTCAGTTGGTGGTTGATATGCCGTGGGATATTACGTCCATAGACCTCGAACAGCTTCTTAACGAAGTCGCACTCCGACGGCCGGACGCACTGGCCCGCTCCGCCCACCGTGGTGAAGCAGCTGCTCTCTGTAATAGTTAATTAATATATTAGCAAAGCCGCCGCTTCCTGCACTTAATTACTAGAAACTTACGGCTGAGAACCGCCTCCCACATGACGAGGCTTAGGATTGCCGTAAACAACAGGGTAGAACGAGAACCCATCCTGAGCGATTGTTGTGATGCTGGGCGTTGCTAGTGGAGATCACGTTCCGGATCGAGATTTCTAAATTCAACGCGCGCGCTCAACCTTGGTCAACTGCTCAACTTGGAATGAACCGCAGGCCGACGTGTGCCGGGCTTTTGTAGCTCGGATTCGCGTGCTCTCGGGGAAGCGCCGATCCAGACGCCATATTAATGATACATCGACGAGCGTAATCCCAGATCGGGGCAACAGGTTTTACTGAGACAGCACGTGTGCGGGGTCAAAGGGGGGAGACATAGTGTTAGATATTGGATATTAGCTAGCATTTATCTCTATTAAGCCGGGTTACTACATGACGACTTAGTAGGGAAAGAGTTTAATAACAAAAATTGTTATTTAATTTCTCTATTCTTTATTCTTCATAAGTTAGCAACAATCACTGTTAACATTTAAATATAATAATAATAAGAATCTCTTCCCAATCTTTTTAGAAATATTCTATTTGGTAACTCAACTCAAAAATTAAACAAATTAAATTCAAGAACATACTGACTGATAAGAAATAATCGCTATTTGATTGTTGGAGTCTATTTTTGAGTATTCAGAACACACAAATATTATGAATGGAAATGGTATACATATGTACATACATAAGTATGTTGTTAATATTTTTATTATATTTTTTAATGATAACACGTTCTTATTGAAACACACAGAGAACGAAATTCTTCTAAAAATTAAACAAAGTATTCAGAAAAGTCTATTAGTCAAATTAGTAAGCTTCAAACACTCAAAAAATCCATGGAAAATCGAGTATAAATATTTTCATATTGAGGAAATTTCGGTTTGAGTCCCAATATGTCAGTGCCCTCCGAGTCCTTCTGTGGCGTTGGGCGTCCGTGTCCAAACTTCCAGCGCCTGATCGAATTCGGGCTCCCCGTATTTGATAGGAAAAAGGGAGCAGCTGGTGACGGCCTTCAGTCGGGGGAAGATCGCTCCTCGAATGCCATCATGAGATGGAATCCCCAGAATGTTAGCCGTGCCCAGTCAAGCTGCAGCTTGAATCGGAAACCCAAGTTCATGGACATCCGCCTGAGCAGCCCTTTGACCGGCCGGACCAAAAAACTGGAGGGCCCACCTGAAGTTTCGGCTAAAAACAAAGCCCAGCAGGGGAAGTGGGGGCCACGGCAGTTCCAAACCAAGCCCAAAGAGACGACCAAGAAGCCAGAGAACCCAGCTGGAGTTCCAGTAAAGAACGTAACCCAGCAGAGGAAGTGGGAGCCAAAGCTCGGAGCTGCCAAGCCGGGTGTCAAGGCCAATGAGATGACCAAAAAGCAAGAGATCCCAGCTAAGGATCAGAGAAAGTGGGAGCCCAAGCTGCTTCGAGCCAAGTCGAATGTCACGAACCCGACTAGCCCCCTCCTGGATGCTAAGCTGGACGAGGAGCTCAGTCGCATGCTGACGCAGTACGGAGCCAGCAAGCTGGACAGGAGGCTGAGGCAGCTCGTGGAGCTGGAGGAGCGGAAAAAGACGCCCAGAAAGCAGTGGCAGTAAAGCTAGAGATAATAAAGTATTTCCAACAGTCTTGAGGGAAATAATATTTTAGTTTTTGGTTCTGTATTTGCACCTGGGAAAAATCAAGGCCCATCCACTGATCGGGGCGAGCTGCGATCTTTGATCTTGGAGCGTGGGAAAAGCGATTAAATTCCAGGAAACCCCCCAGCGCGAATGGACAGATTCTCAGCACAACAAGTCTGCGAATCTCGCTCTCTCTATCTCAAGCTCCGGGGACTGGCACGCGTCCCCCACAGGTGGGTTCTAGACACCCATTAGAATCGGTACTTTTTTATCGCAATTAATTCCTTTCATTAATTCCAATCGCTCAAGTTCCCCATTCCCCATGGTAGCTGCCGGTGGCGGCGGCTACCTGAGCGCCAGGTCGAAACCCGTTCTTTTGGATATGTGTAACATGGAATTTCCAGCGGCAGGAATTCCCAGCATCGTCGGGCGGGGTCTCAAAGTGCGCGATTCGTGCAAAAAAAAAATCCCCCCAAAAATTGCGGTTTGCAAATCATATTTTTTTGTTGCTAAGTTTAGAACGCCAGTCACGCCCTTTTAGGATAGGTCACGGAATCGCCATATAAAGTTTCTACTTGAGATTAATAAATAATCTCAGTTATCAGGCCCCGAATCATAAATAACACTCCGCTGAGTCAGCTTATCTCTATGCATTTTAAGGGCGTTAATAATTCGATTGAACTCAGTTGTATTATCTCTATTGATTAACTGTGTTTAGGTTTTAACACCTTAGACAGCATACTTGCCCTGTACTTGGTAACACTACTCACACGTCACATTACACAATAATTCTGATGGCTAATATTCATAGATAATGCCAATAGTTAATAGCTAAACCAAAGCCACTGAATTATTATTATACACGAGTAGTGTACTATGTTTATTTATGATTCATCAGAAGCGTCAGTGCTACGAGTAAGGAAAATCGTCGGAAAACGATAATGAAAACCGGGCTAAGTCTCACTATTTAACTTAGTAAATCATAGCCTAATAATAGAGCCATTACTGCTTTTGTGGATCATATTTTCCAAGTAAGCTAAGCTAGTGAGCTGTCGCTATTTAATTGATTTTCTTTACATGCAGGGATGCCATAGAGATGGTTGTGGCTTTGAAATCACCTTTAATGCGGTTCAAAAGTATGCTGCATTATATTTGGGACCCTTTAATATTTTATTGCTTACTTATCGGTGCCTTTTTTAGGCTATGGCACACCTCTGTTAGTTTTTATAGCTTCGTCATGCTCTTGGCCTTCGAAATGTATTCAAAATAATGTAATTAATTAATTTAATTTAAATAATTTTCCAAAGGAAAAAGGTTCATAATAAAAATTCCTATACAATTTTAAACCCTATTTTGTTGATTCCTCAGCTTAAGTTGTTATTTATTCCTAAATGAAATGAATTCCCCATAAAAACCGCAAATAAGTTCACACATATTCATATCATATATTTTTTTGGGGTTTACTAATCACTAAGACGCTTTCTAACAATAATGATGACTCCTCTCAGAGGCCATTGCTGGCCATGGTGTCCGTGATCCATTGGACAAACTCTCCCACGTTGGTGTACAGACCCGGCAGGCTGATCTGGCCGCAGGTGACCACGCCCTGGCTCACGATGCCGAACTCCACCATTCGCGGGGCAAACTGGCCCAGGTAGGGGACCGGGGCTTGCAGCGGACCACCGGAGTCGCCCTTGCAGGAGTCCTGGAGATCGCCACCGCCCACACAGAGCTGGGTGAGGGGCACGTTCCTACGGTAGGCCTGGGAGCAGGCACTCCGCGGCTGCAGCGGCACATTCGCCTGGAGGAGCACGTCCGAGGTGGAGCCGTTCTCCGTGGTACCCCAGCCGGTCACGAAGAATGTGTTGATCTGCTCGGCCTTCTGCTTCAGGTCGTCGCTGACGGGCAGGCAAATGGGACTGATGTGCTCTGGATGGAGGAGGAGGGTATTAGATTAGCTATGACCAGGTATGATCTATGATCTCTTACTCTGGAAGGTGACACTCTCATTCAGGCGCAGCAGGGCAATGTCGTTGTGGAAGTGGCGGGTGTCGTACTGCTCATGGATCAGATGCTTCTCAATGCCCACATCCACCACCGGTGGAGCACACTTGGGCTTGCGTCCTTGGTTGCGGCAGTCCTTTTCCGTGGAGATCCGGTGCTCTCCCAGGCGGATTTCGTAGCTAAAAGAAATTGAGAAGGAACATTGTAAGTACTTTCAGCTGATGCCGATTTTTACTAGGTATTATTAATTTAATTTGTGTACTTACAGCTCACTCTGGAGTCCATGCACACAGTGGGCAGCAGTTAGAATGTATCCTGCAACATTCAATAATAATTATAACTACACAGAGATAATTTTTAAGAAAAAATTGACTTAAAATAAGAAAAAAATGTTCTCAAATAACTACTGATAACATTTTTACTTACTTAGATGTGGTTTTGTACTCAGTTCAAGTGCAATTCTTAAGATTACGAATACTCATATTAAGTATTTTATTACGTTTTTGAGAACTTTAATGCAAACCGTACTCAAAATGAGAATATTACGAATTTGGGTACGCGGATTCTGAATTTCCGGATCCTATAATTCTCTTTGTGTAATTATAAAAATCTGAAACTATAATCCACTTACTCTCTGAGATTAAGGCACCGCCGCAAAGGAACTGCGACTCGCCGAATCGATTGTAGCGGAGCAGGGCCATCCAGGGTCTGGAGGAGAGCTTTACCTCGTAGCCATTGGACACCCGGTGGCTGACAAAGTTGCCGCAGTCAAAGTTCTCGGCCTTGAATAGGCTCATCACCTTGGAATTGTGCTGGATCTGGGACGAGGCACAGCAGAAGTGGCGCTGTAAGAGGGATAAGTTATTAAAATTGGTATTTAAAAATGTTTAATTTAGTTTCCTAGTGGAACAACTCTTATCTTTTATGCAGTATAAAATGTTAATATACAAATAAATCATTCCAGTCAATAATCTTTGAACTGCTTTATTGACTGCAATTGCTTTCTATATGTAAATACCGCCAGTATCTGTTATAGATTAGCTCGATGGCATCTCGTATATGTAGACTACGAATAAAACTCGTTGTTTGGGGATAGAAAAAATATTATTTGCATTTCTATAACAATTTCCAATGAAATTCTAGTAAAAGGTTTAATGGATATGTACTTTAAATCTATATTTCCATATTGTTAGCTTCAAGAACAAATAAATCTTTAGGATTTCATTCTGTGTATATTTTCGCACCTTTTTAATATCAATTAACTATTTTAAATTAATTTCTTAACACTCACCACTCCATTGAACTCCCCGCAGGTTGCCTTCTGCAAGTAGCTGGCATATTCGGGCGGCACCTTCTCGCCGGCCTTCTGGCTCTCCATCAGCCGCTCCTCGATGTTCCGGCAGGAGGAGAAGGGCATGCAGCGGCCCTGGTCGCCATTGGGTGTGCTGCAGTCGTCGCCGTAGGCTGACCCATGTAATTGGAGACCAATATTAGCATTGCACAGACGCGGATCCGCGTTCTGCGTTCCGAGAACTCCTCTAACCTGCTCGAGCGGACTGCACTCCCAGCGACACGAGGGCAAAGACGGCGAGGAGGCGGCAGCCGCTTATCATGGCGCTGTGCTGATCTGGACCTGGTCGGAGAGACGTCTAAACCTGTACTGTGTGCGACGCGCTGGGGAGGCTGATCTTGACTGACGACAAGCTCGACTCTGACGCTCCAAGCTCGACTGGGAGATGGCGAGGCGATCAATCTGGTTTTAAGTATATTTCCCCGGAACTCGAGTGAGAGAACGCGATCGAGATTAAATCAAAGCTCGTCTCAGGCCTCTCTACCTTGTGAACCATAATATATAACAATTTATGGGAAAATCCGAATAATATGCAGCATTTGATTATACTCTTGGGGAGAGTGTCTCTAGAAAACTTGTATCTCTCTCTTGGCTGAAAAGTGAACAAAGACTTCTCCCAAAGGATCCCCGTTGAGCAGAAAAACGAGTGAGTTTTTGTTTCAACTTGTGTGTATTTTTTATTTTATTGTTTATCGCACATCATCATCATCTAGTCAGTGGTACAATGGCTGAATCGGTCCGATCGATCAGGGGGATAGGGATTTATATAGTTATTACATTTAGAGCTTGACCTTGGTAACAATAAATAATAACAAAGCTGCTGCTGCTGCTGCTTAATTGCGTTAATAAATATCAAACATAATCGTAATCGTAATCGTGTTCGTCACTCAAATATATCTCTAGACCAGGGGTCGGCACGGCCCTATCCCCTGGGATAGGATTTTTCTCAGTCTGCCGATCACGCACAGTATGCACAAAAGGAAACAGAAGAATCAGAGCACACCAATTGTAATTGCGTGGCTAGATTTTGCCTTAGCGTTAAATAGCCAATTTTGTTTGGTTTTAGCTATTTTTTGCCATACTGCAAAATATTTTAGCTTTTTTCTACTCTCATATCTAGCCATAGAGTGGCCAATGTTGGCATTTGACTGTAGTGGTGCGGACCACTGCTCTAGACATAGGAAGACTTAAACGATGTAGAAAATCATAATCAAATAACTTGGATAGTTGGAGGTTAACGGCAGCGAGTTAAGATGTTTACATGTGGAATCAATTGGTGGTTTTGTTGGCTGTTTGGTTGGGTTGCTCTCACCAGTTCTCGGTAGCAGTTAATAGCTTCGTCGGGGGGTTGGCTAATTTACATAATTTCTTCTTTTTTCTCTGTATGGCAACGAAAGAGGGAAACACAGGCAAAGATAAGTCAATCAATTGTCGAATTTTCCGGGGGGTGTGAGTGAGTTTAAGCAGTGATCTTTGTAGCTCGCTTGATGCCGCCGTCAGAGTTAGTAGTTTGGGGCGCAGAGCAGAGCCATAATAGAAGCCGGGATGCAGAGAATGTTATGTTAAGGCAAGCGGCGAGGATGGTTAGGAAACAGCAAACCAAAAACAAAGCACAGAGTTAATACAGATAGGATAGAATACTGCGTAATTGCTTTTTCAGAGGCTTGGCGTCAGTCACAGTCATGGTCGTATCGATTAATAAACATGGTAATTTTATACAAATATCAAAACACACGTCATAAATACATTAACATACTATAAACAATTTGAGAAATACACTTAAGAGCTAGTCCGTGGGCTCCCTTGGCCCGTCTTACTCAGCTCCGTGTCCAGTAAGAGCTGTGGGGATCAGGCCAAGGAAGCCCACGGATCTCGCGTCGATCAACAAAAACATTTAGAAGGAGTGAGCACTTGAAATTTCCTCTAGTCTAAAGTAGGCTTGGTTAGTAGTCGGTTGTTGCTTGGTGACTTGGTGGCTTGGTGCTGATAGTAGAGTGGGTTATAGGATGCAAAACAGAGTGGCGAGCCATCAGCAAACCGAAATTGAACGCTTGAATGCTTTATTTGATGGCGGCAATGAGCGGGCTTTCGTCGCCTGGAATAAGAAATAGAAGAAAATAATTATATTTCACTTTGCTTTCCGTAGAGGTCCGTGGGCACTAATTCACGAGTCTTAATGTACGGCATCCGGGGCCAGACCCAGGTCGCGGGCATCGAGGTCTCGTAGTTGAAGTTGTATAGCTGCATCTCCAGCCACTTGCGCTTGTCCTGCGGTTCCGGGTAGGTGGAAGCCAGGCCTACATTTAAGTTTCAAGTAATTAAAAAGGGGATTCACAGGGTAGTTAATGTAAACTGGTTTACCTCTGTCGTAGGCACACTTGGTCACGCCAATGGCAATGTTCATGGACACATCCCGGATGCTGGAGAGGGGCGGATACAGCGATCCCCGCTCAATGTCGCTGGGCTCCACAAAGTTGGCCAGCTCCTGGGCGGCGATCAGGAACATCTCGTCGGGTATGTGGTGCGTGCCCGTGCAGATCACGCCCAGGCCGACGCCCGGGAAGATGTAGGCGTTGTTGCCCTGGCCGGGATAGTAGGTCTTGTCGCCCATGGTGACCGGTGGGAAGGGAGAGCCAGAGGAGAAGATCACGCGGGCCTAAAGGAGGGTAAAGAGCATTTAAAGCAGTCTATATAATGAGGAGAGTAAGATGCATACATCCGTGTGCTTGTAGGCATCCTCGGCGGTGCACTCCGCCTTGCTGGTGGGATTGGACAGGGCGAAGACCACGGGCCTCTCGTTGTTCTCGCCCATGGTGCGCAGGATCTCTGGCGTAAAGATGCCGGCAGCGGCCGAGGCACCAATGAGCACCTGTTATCAAGTTTAGAATCTCTATTAAATGATAAATAACCCCCAGTTAAAGCTTACACTCGGCTTGATGGTGGCCACAATCTCGGCGAGATCGTTCATGGGCGGCACATCCTTGGCGTAGTTGACCTTGTGGCCCTCCAGGCTGCCCACCTTGCGGGTCTTGGTCAGCAGGCCGTCAATGTCCACCATGTAGATGCGGTTGTAGGCCTCCTCGATGGGTACGCCCTCCTGGACCATGGCCTTGACGGTGAGATCGGCAATGCCGATGGCCGCCTCGCCAGCTCCGGCGAAGAGGAAGGTGTAGTCCTTGAAGGACTTGCCCGTAATCCGCTTGGAAGCATACAGGCCGGCCACGGCCACGGCGGCCGTGCCCTGGATATCGTCGTTGAAGGTGCAGTACGTGTTGCGGTACTTGTCCAGGAACCTAAATGCATTGTGGTTGCCAAAGTCCTCGAACTGGATGAGAGTGTTCTGGCCATAGCGCCGCACCACCGCCTCCATGAACTCGTCGATGAAGTCGTCGTACTCCCGTCCGACTACACGCTTCTGGCGCAGGCCCACGTAGAGGGGATCCTCCAGCAGGTCGATGTTGTTGGTGCCCACATCCACCACGATGGGCAGGCACTGGTGCGGCTTGATGCCGGCCAGGGCCGTGTACAAGGCCAGCTTGCCCACGGGAATGCCCATGCCGCAGGCGCCCAGGTCGCCCAGTCCCAGGATTCGCTCGCCATCCGTCACGCAGATGGCACGCACGTTCGGCTCCGGCCAGTTCTTCATCACATCGAAGATGTGGCCGCGGTCGTTGTAGGTCACGAAGAGGCCGTGCGGACGCCGGTAGATCAGGCCGAAGCGCTGGCAGGCCAGGCCCACCGTGGGCGTGTACACAATGGGCATCAGATCCTCAATGTTCTCCGAGAGGAAGCGGAAGAACAGACGCTCGTTCCGGTCGTACAGATCGCTCAGGTACAGGTACTTGTTCAGCGGCTCTGTGTACCGGTTCACGGCGATCTTGCACAGCTGCAGCTGCTCCTCCTGGGTCTTGAAGCGGGCGGGCTGCAGTCCATGGATGCCCAGCGTCTGTCGTTCCTCGAGGGTAAAGGCCAGGCCCTGGATGGTTATTAATTAATAAAGTTTCTTTAAAATGAATTATAATCATGGATGAAATTATAAAATAAAAGCATACAAAAGGCGAGAAACTAAGAATGTTTAGGGAGTTTCCTGATAAAGAAATCAATGATAAAGCAGCACTATAAATATGGAATTTATGTGAGTCATTCTCCTTGACTTTTAAGGTTGAAAGAGACATTCTTTCATTTTATCACATTATCAGCTAATTACTTTGAGTAGTTTTATGCAAAAATTCTTGACCAAAATCTTCCTTACCTTATTCAAACGGGGATCGCGGATGTGATCGATGCCGCGCACCTGCGAGGGTGTAATGATGTCGCCCACCACCTCGTGGTACCGCCGGGTGGCCGGCACTGTTGCTGATGTGGCGCCCGCTGCTGTGGCTGTGGCTGAGGCGCTGCAGCGGCACAGTTTGCCCACAGTTCCACACAAGCTGCAACAAAAAAATGGCAAAAGTGCATTACGTGTGTGTCATTTATCAGCAGAGAGCAATTGGAGCACCCCTATGGGCTCTCCTGACATGCCATGCCTCCCATTCGCTTTTTTACGGAATAAAAAGCCAGGTCCAAGGTCGGCGTCAGCTGCTTTTTGTTTATCACCGCGTGGGGCACGCCAGAATAAAATACGGAAAAGGAGGAGGAAACTAAGCCGCATTGTTTACAGCTGTCCCCGCCAGAGATAAGGGGATGGATGGGCTGGCCCCTGACGACAACATCACGATAAAAATCTACCTACGGCTATGATCATGATATTAGCAATGGAATCTGGATATCAAATGTTTATCAAATAATATATACATATATGATGCCGTCCTTTTAAGAAAATTAAATTGTTTGTCGATTTTTATGCTTATACTAAAGGTATACTAAAGGAAAGCTTCTACAAAAACATCTTTTACATTTCATTGATAAGGTTTTACAAGTACTTTTCAAATATTCATTCTAAAGTCAACTTGTAAATAATAAAAATCCAAATATAGCATCTAAAGAGTATTGTTTGTTTTTATTGTAGAAAAAACTTCCCAGTTACATGATCCTTCTTGAAGTGTTTATTTATTTGATTTAATAAAAAGCTTATAGAAAATACTTAAGATTGATTATTGAACATGAGTATGTTATTGTATTCTTGTAAGTGAACTTGGGAAGATAAGATTACACAATTATAAATCACATATCATGAGTTAATTTAAATCAAGTGTAAGTATTCGAATGATAAAGATAACACCCCATTATCTCAAGTTATTATTAAAGGGTAGTAAAGGGTAGATCTTTTAGAGCATGGTAGGGCACCAAAGAACAAGGAAGGAGCCTGACAACAATAAATATTCTTTCGGTAAAACATATTATAAAAGCAAAGCTAAAATAGCGGATGTTTTGTTTTTGTAATGAATGAATTGTATTTCTTGCGTTGAAGTTTGAAACGAAAAGACGATTGTGACCGGAAAGAGCCACTAGGTGCCCATCCATGATTTAAGAAGATAAAGCCCTATTCATCTGACCACAGCTGTTACACGATGTGTGTGCGATTTTTTCGCAGGCTTTCAATTCCATTAGAAGTAGATGGTGCTAATTACGATGGAGGCATATAGCAGAAACTGAGGCGTGTGACTAATTTTGTTTGCGGTTCATTGATGAAATCATGCTCGGCGAGGGGTTTGGCATGGACATGGGCATGGTAATATGGTATCGGATCTGTGGCGATTCTGGACGGGTGGAAACCGGTTAGTGACGTGCGAGGAGGAGAACCGCATGACGGAGCCCCCTCCGCCGCCTCTGTAAGCACTTCAACCTGATAATTATCGTTTAGGTAACACCGCCGGACGGACTATCATTCGTCAATTTTCTCCGCAACTGTTTGAATGCCACTCACATGAGCCGCGCGGCGTCAAGTGCTAAACAATTTCGTATATCGTTGCGGCAGAACTACACGGAATAAGTGCGTGTCGTAAATGCTTTCGAGTGATATTTATATGTAAGATAGTGTGCGGGGCTACCATTAATTATTTTTAGGGCCCCCGCCAAAGCCCTAAGAATATTTCCGCCAACTGAAGTCGTGCAAAAGCTAAGCAAAGTTCAACAAACTCTTCTTTTTTTTTTAAATTTGTGCTTTTTCTTATTTGTTTTTTCGTTTTCGCTGGCTAACGGTTTGCGTGGGGCAGAGAGGTGGAGAAGAGCATTTTCTGATGAACTTGGCAACGAAAAAATGCTTACAAAGCACAGCGAAACATACATTTTTTCGGTATACACACTATATTTAGATTTTTGCCAGACCATTATTCGAATATACTATGTCTATGTGTCCATGGACGTGAAGGTGTTGTGTTTTTGGCTAAGGGGCAAAGAAAATGATACATAATTATAAGTACATATTTCTTTATTTTGGATAGGGGATTTTAAGTATTAAGAGATCCTAAAAGCAATTTAGATAATATATATGTTTTTGTTAAATATTTCTTGACTGACTGAAATATATTAAATATTAAAATTCTAAAAAAAAGCTTCAAGAACTAAGAATCTTTGGACTTTTTATAGGGTATTTCCTCGCCCCAACAACAAAAAGCAAATTTCAAAACCAAAACATCTGTTTTCTGCCCCTGTTCTATTGATTTTTTCAGCTGCCAATTGTTTTGGCAACCGTTAAATAAAAATAAGGTAAAATCTAATTAAGAACCGCTTATGCAAGTCTCAACGAAAGTGAACAGTTTTTTGGGAACAGCTGTTGGGGAAAAAAAAAAAAGTGCAAGCAAACTGTGCGAGCGAGAGGGCGCTAAGGAAGGGTCAATGTCAAACCATGTGCGAATCCCGTGCCCCTCTCAGGGAATCCCTGTGCGTAGTTTGTTTGTATTTTGCGTGACAGTGAAAACGAAAGCTGCGCAAAGAGACAGAGAGAGAGGGAGAAGAAGAAAAAGAGGTGCAGAAAAGGAGGGGTACACAACGCCTTGGCGGCGATTCGTCTGATCCGAGTGACTAGGTCACTGGGCTACCAGCTGAGGCAGCTCCTCCTCCGAAACAACGACGGGCGTTGCATAACTGGCGCAAACACACACACACATCCTGTGCCGTGCCAGAGGACACTTTGCAACGAAAAGCTTACCTCGGTCGTGACAGCATTTTTACTTCCTAGAATTGCTTTCTGTTGGGGTTTATTTTCTCTTGACTCTCGTCCACTTGCTATGGGCTAATACTTTCGGATGCAATCTTTTAACTGTGATTCGTGTAATCCGCGACGCGACGACGAGTTTCCAGGAATAAAATTATGCTATAGTGCGCGGGTTCCAACCACCAGTTTTTCACGCGAGTTGTTTTACGAATGACAGCGTACGGTCTTATTGAGTGCGAATTTGAAATCTGGCCCTTTTCTCGCTAAACGGGGCATTTCGCTTCTAGCCGAATGCCGCCACACCAAACAGTGTGACCAGCTCGATAGTATCGATTGCAACGGCGATAGTCTGATGGTAATATCGATACTTTGTGGCCATCGAAGCAGTGATGTCACTTTTTTCTGACCAAAAAAGCTGGATTGACAAAATAAAACAGCTAAAAAAAGCGGAATTCCAGGGAGAAAAAGCTAAGAAAAAAGCTGATTTTTTTAATATTATTCTTTAACGAAAAGAAACAAGAAATGGAAAAAGACACAACCAAAATGAAAACAAATCAAACTCACAACAACTCGCTGTTGCGACTCTTTCTAGCACATGCGCAGCTTATGGGGCGAAAAGTCGATGTTGCAATTTTGTCGAGCTGTTTCTGTTGCGGACCCAGTCTAAACAGAGTAATATACTTAAAATAGCGTTTAACGCTTTTCGTTTTTATCGAATTTACTTGGCTGAAAACTCGACCTTTTGTTTATAAGCCTCTTTTGGCATCGTCAATTTACAGATGTATTTTTCTCGGTTTTACAAATGGACATTTGAGGGAAGTTATTCGATATGGATACTGTTCCGAAAGAAATACATTTTTACCATTTCAACCGTCACACTCATTTAAAACAGCATTTAAAATGTAGTAAAAGTAAAAAAAGAGCTGCTTAAATTTTCTAAAAAAAGCTGAAATTCCCGCTGCCCGCAAAAAAAAAGCCGAATTTGACGGGAAAAAAGGGAATATGACATCACACTTCAAAAAAAGCCAAATTTGACGGGAAAAAAGCGGAGATGACATCACTGCTGGCAACGCTGCTTCAAATCGACGAAATTTTCAAATCGCACGGACGCTCCGCTGTCGACGGAATCGCGAAGGGCGGATGAGTGCTGCGCGAGTTTAATGCTTTTAATTCGCCCCGAGTTGGAGCCAGCTTCCGCTTTCGACCAAACGCGACGGGACGCAATCCTACGCAGGGTTTTAACAGAAATATCGACGCAGTTTCCGCCTAGGGAAATGCAGGTCCAGTGATGAGGCCCGCAGAGTCACGCGTGTGAGTGCACGAAAGGCAGTGTGGAAAAGTAAAGCAAAGCAAAAGCAAAAGCAAAAAAAAGGAAAAACGGCAAGGCGGAGACTCATAGAGAGAGGCATTTTTAAACGGAATCACAAAAAGTGTTAAAATCAGTAATGTGCATTTAGCAGTCGAGACGCAGAAAGCAGTCGTCGCCAAACATATTGCTTTGTGTTTCTTTGTTTTGTTTGGCTCGTAGCGAGTATTTGTGTGATTGGTGTGCGTAGCCTGTGTTTGTGTGTGTGCGCGCGTAGAGAGCAAGGACAAGAGAGAGGAGGAGTCTGGAGGAGAGAGAATCAACAACTGTGGAGCTAAAAAACACTCTCCGACGATGGACACGTTTCGCAAATGGCTGAACAAACCCAAGGTACAGTTGTTGTTTTGCACTTAACCGATGATAACCCAAATTGTAGTTGTTCTTATCACTCATACAACAAGAACAACAACAACAACAATAACAATAGGAACAAGCACACACGAAAGAGAGCTGCAATTAATTAAGAGCAACAGTGCGAATGGTGTCAAAGCAACTCTGCGCTGGTGTTGGTGTTGGGGCTGCCTGTGTTGTTAACTGTGCCGTTCGTTCGCTGTGACGTCAGCGTTTGCTTTGGCCCTGGCTCATTATAGTGCCCGTGCCCCCCTCTCGCTCTGGCACCCACTGGCGCTGGCTATCTCCATCTCGCTTGGTTTTAACCGCATTTTATTTCCGATGATTAATTCGCTGACGTTGCAGCAACAACTACACACAAACACACAGCATGTGTAAACTGCACTCTCAATTCAAATTGGAAACTCACACACATGCAGCCGTGTGTGTACGGCAGCAGCAACAACAACAGAAACAAATATGGCGCCAGTCCGTTCGTGTTGCAAATTACAAGCAGGCAACTTAACTAATTTATGTATCTACGCCTGGTAATTTGGGATCTGTTCTTAAGGGGAAAACCCCCCCGGCTTTGTCCGGCAGTGGAAAATCACCCAGGGAACAACAACACTGAGAACAATGTCAGAAAGCTGCAGCGAAGTAATGTAATGTAATTGTTGGCCCTTCACATTCGAATGGTTTCCATTAAAAAAAGCTGGAATTCCCCAAGATGCACTGCTTTTGTATCACAAAGCTTGAATATACAGCTATTCAAGGAATAAAATTATCAATTTCTGTTTTCTAAGAGAAGTTAACATTTGGTCTGCTTACCATCAAGTTACAGCTAGAACCCGTTGGGAATTTTACCATCAATGCAAGCGTTTTGTTTCCAAATGAAACTTAACATTACTTTTCAATAATATTCAATAGGTAAAGAAATTATAACAAATGCAAATATAACCCATTTTTTTCCGTGTACCATTCGCTTGTAATAAATTAAGTTTGCTATAATTTTTAATCGCGATTTTAGTGTGCAAGCTGAAGTGCAATCAATCTTGTTACCGATATCTACTGATGATTTATTGAAAATCGTTCGATTGGGCGATTTATGGTTAATTTTTGAGTAGTTAAATCAAAATACTAAATCAATGCCAGGTTACAAATACATTTACCCCCATGGAACAAGGCGCCGTAAATAGAATTTCATTGGGGAAGACGATGGTTCGTGATACCGAATTTCGACCGTATCTATATTTAGCGCCCTCTTGCTGCTTTCGGGTGTCTGGAATATATATAATATATACTTGTACATATATGTACGTTAGGGTTCGCCTCCAAAAATAAATCGTCGATGGAGCGACTTTCCGACTTTTTCTCGACATTCATGCCCGCTGCTCCATCCAATTTTCCTCCCGATCGCTAGTCAATCTGTCAATCCGTCTGACATTTTGATTGCCGTCGCCAGATTTCTATGGAGGTGCCCCGAGAGTAGGAATAAAAAATGAAATTAGAAGCAATTTACACGCAAATCCATTAAATCAAAGGCAAACACTCCATATGGCTGGCTATATGGCTACATGGCTTTATGGCACTACGAAGTGTGTGTTTATTCGACCTCGCTTACCTGGCGGAGGTCAGTGTCGAGACTTTTAGCTCTGGGAGCTGTTGCTTCTGTGTTCCCCATTCGGATTCAAATCAAATGGCAAACAGATGGTCTCGTCTGAGGGGCTGAAGGGCCTCTCTCGTGTGTTTATGTTTTCTATTCGAGTGCCGCCTCGATTGCAGGGAAGACGAAGACGAGTATCTGTGTATCTGGCAGTTCGATTAGATAAGATTGCGCCGAGTGGGCTGGATTTGCCGCCACATCACGTTGATTAGCAGGTGATCGAAGAGACCGTGTTGGCTATCGATTAATGTTGGGAAAGTGTCGTTTCTATTCACTATTATTATTGAGAGGTAATATATTGAAAGAACATCCACTTACCAGCTAAAATCTCGATTTAGTGAGCAATATACCATAAAAACATCTTACTTTCTATACTTATGCTGTAGTAAACTTTAATTAACTGAAACCCAATATTGGAAACATTACCCTTGAGCTAGTGCTTAGCCATTTAATTAATCTCTCTGAAAGTAAAGCCTATTTCGTTTGATTTAGATGAAAGAAATGGCGTTGAACGTGATTTAAATAATCAATTTCCTCAACTTGGCCAATAAATAATGCAAGATGCATAAAAAACGTAGCTGCTGATTTATTACGCTCCAAATGCATTCGAAAATGCCAATTGCCTGTGCAGAAATGATCAAAGTAAAATGGTAATACGCTTTTCTTTGGTTTACTTTCCGGATGCCTTGTTAGTTAGCTGCTCTTTCTCTCTGCTTTGCTTTTGTTAATTAACACACTTCTCTCCGCATCTGCAGCTCATAAATAACGGCACGAGTAAGTTTTCCTTATTTTCTGGCTGCTGGTGGTGGTGGTGGAAAATGCCCCCCAAACGAAACGGAAAATCCACAGACATATAGAGTTTCTGCGTTTCTTTCTTACTCGTCTCTTATTTTATTTTTGTTTTTTTGTGCAACTCTTTCGTCTGCTGCTTCTTCTTCTGCTCTTCTTTTTCATTCATTGACTGCACACGACATTGCTTCCTGGTCTTCTCTTTCTTTGCGTTTCTTTTCTTGTCTCGTCTCGTGTCGCCTTTGTGATTGTGTCAACTTTCTTTCTCCTGCAAAGTGAGAATCTCGCGTCGAGGTCGCTTTTGTTGCAATTTAAAAATAAACAGAATCAGTAACGGTCAGGCGATAGCGTTGCCAGATGTCGCAAGGCATTGCCATATCGAGTTGCATAATATAATTCAAGTTTGCATCACTTTGTGGAGTGTCAACCCTGGCCAGTGCATTCTATTGCAGCGATTTCGATATATAGGGGTATTTCAGTGATAGGGTTACTCCAGAGAGCCCTAGAAGAATTCAGAAAATAAATATTAATATAGAGATTTATTATTTCAGGCTTTAGAACCCTATCTACTTTGTATTTTCGGAGCACTATGATATCACCCAACCTATTAATTTCACAATGTTCCTAAAGCTTAGTACATCCTCTTTCCTGTATAAGCAAGTATTTAATTGGTGGTTGCCGAAACAAGTTCTAACAACTGTAAGCGACTTATTTAAGTTATCGCAATAGTTTATTTCCCTTTTTACCAAGACAACAGCCTTAAAAAGTTAATTATAATGCAATTCTTGGGCTTGTAGTTAGGGTGTGCAGTGAATGCAATTGTTTTTCGCTCGTCTGTGCATATAAATTTTCATAAAAACGAAACCGACAGCGCGGTGAACGCAAACAAAAAGCGCAGAGAAACCGAGACAATGGAGGCTGGGAAAGAGGCGACTACTGGCTGCCTCGAAACCCAAAAAAATAAAGAAAAAAATATGTAAAAAACGCGATCGGATCCGCAGTCAATGGAACTGGGAATTGGGAACAGGCTGGGGGCACTCCCCCCTAAAAAAGGAAGGCGGCACGCGCCACAGGCGTCTGTAATTGATTATCTGATATAGCGGCCACTCGATCTGTAGGCACAAAACCCATAGCGTTACATCACTATCCACATATTTAATTTGCTTGCATAAATACAATATATAGGTATTTTCCCATCTAAACTCGTCCACAGGCACACATATAGGAAGTATTGTACAGACGATAAAGCAAACATTATTTTTATATTCCTTTTTTCTCTTGCCTCTGAATGCTTGATTATAAATGTTTGCCGATCAATGACTGTATACATACGTAACGATGTACAATAAATAGCAAGAAATAGTGGGTGCGGGCTCTGAATCGTGTTTGTTAGTGCCTTCAGCATTATTGGGCACATGGTTCAGATTCGTATGCGGATTCCGTCTGGGTCTTCCCAGTGCTAGAATTGTATTTATTATTAATGTTATGAGCATATTCTAATGGACTTTAACTAAAATTCCGAAAGTTTAGAATGGACAACCCTGGGGACTTCCTTAGCTTACATTCTGGGCATTTTTCCTTCAAGACTTCCTGTTTTCAATCGGATATATATCCAATATAGTGGTATTTGCTTTGTGTGCCTGATATAAACTCATTTGAAGTTGGCATTGAATTGTTTTATGGGCGAAACGCCAACGAAACAAAAGTAAACCATAAAAAAGTGAAATCTATGGGCGGCTGGCAAAGTATGTTTTTTGTTTTTTTTGCGTTAATCGCCGATGGTTTTTTTCTGGGTGCTTTGTTTCGTTTCTACAATTATTTTCGGTTGTTTCTTCTCGGATATTATTCACCTCTCTCCCTCGGTCTCTTAATCTCTTGATCCACCTCTCAATCCCGAAGTCCCCGTGTTTTTGGAGCATGTTGCAAATGTGTGCAATTAAAGTCGGTTGCGTCGTCGTCAGCACGAAATCGGCCATTAACACAATAAACTCTGACAGCCAGAGTCCGACTTGTGGCTTACAACAAGAAAAACTATATATTTACCGAAAGAAAAAACAACATGAGCTGGCAAAATGGAAATTACAACAATAAGAAACCTTTAACAATTGAGCCCAAGAAAGTCATGACTGGAGAGTAACTAGCTGAATGAACCGAGGGCTGCAAGGCGTACTCTTGTCTTTTAAAGGGCCTCTCCAACTCTCCGGCTCTATGAAATTCACTTATTTACGCTTTCTTGGCCCGGCCATAAAAAGAGCTAACAAGAGTGGAGAGTAAAAACCTTTCTGAAGGAAGTAAAGTGTCAGAAAGGCAAGCTAAAGATTATAATGGTCATTTCTGTTTCAATGATGCGGATACAGTGCGTTTCGCAATCCTGACCACATTATGAAACGACCTTACAAGTAAATAATTACGATAAATAGAAAGATAAACACCAAACAGAAAAACCTGTTCAGGGAGAGCTATTATTACCCAAAATGTTTTCGGTATTTTGGCTGCGCTTTTGTTGGTATTCAGTGTTACACCTTCTTTGGACGTAATAGTTGTGGGTTTTTTCCAGGGTTTAATTCTGGTACAATAATAATCCAATAAAAGCACAAAATACTCATAAATTACATACCTCTTCCAGAACTTATTACTACATTTGCTTTATATTTTCTGTTGCTATAAGAAAGTAAGATCTGGCTACTGGCCGTGTTACAGTTTCTCTCTCTTTACTTTATTTATTTCGCTTACCCTATTTGTTAACACCCAACAAGTGTTTTATGGTTCTAAAAACCCACTGCACTATATATACTTCACGGCGTGTACAAATAAAGCCACAACTGCCTTTGAGCAGATTTTCCACACCCGTCGTCGTCGCCATGAATGGGCGCAGTGCGTATACGACCCGTTGGACAAGCCCACTACGATGACGGTGGACTTCAATGCAATGCAGCAAGGTGGCACACTTGTATTTGTATTTCTGTATCCGTATGAGTGAAAAATGTCTGCACTGTTGGCCTGTTGCGCGTGCCAACAACCACAACTATAATAATAAGTAACAACGAGAGCAACCTGTTTCTTTCGGTGCATTTAATTTGGGCCATATTGACATGTGCCCGCCGCCAGTCGCCACCGCCAGTCGCCACCGCTAACGAGTCGTGCTTCTTCTCCGTCTTCGGCTGGCCCCAATTTCGATGTTCGTTCTAGTCTGGTAAAGTCAAGTCGAGTCAAGTAAAGCAATATATAAAGCAAAGGCCGCCGAGGTGGGCCACAAATGTTGACTGCCAGTCAACATTACGAAAGGCGCTTGATAAACAGCATTCTGATGGAAGTCACCTCAAAACGAGGCACTAGACAGACACCCGGGTATTAGATACGAGCCGTGCAGGTATACGTATGTTACATATATGTCACTTGTAATCGCTATTCAAATTGAATTCATATTAATTTAGAAATTGACATAGACTGGACAAGAACCATTTACTTTATATAACCAAAGATCTGGTTGAAAACACCAACTGTTTCAGGAGAGAGGCACACTTGCATTATCAATACCCTTTTCTATGCGACTTTAAATATTCAGCATGGTTACTACTATATCCTATTGGGATATTTAGCATAATGGCAAGCAGTAAAGTGCACGAAGCTAAGTCAAAAGCTTAGAGACACCTCTAACTTCGTGACACCTCTAGTAGTTACATTATAGTGCACTTGAGGTCATCGTTTTGTTAGTCTTGTAATCATAATCCACTGAAATGACAGCACGTGACCGCTCTCAGCTTAACCATTTTATTTGCTCTGGATGATTTAATCAACTTGTTTATTTGAGAAAGGCTAATCCCCATACCCCGCCATTCATCCAATTTCTCAGGGGAATTACCTATAACAAAAAAAAAATAAAATACAAATTACGTTGTCTTTTGTCAGCGTTAGCTTCTAACTTTTCCACTGGGGGAACTATAAAAAATTAACACAAAATTAGTAGATAATACAGAGAGCACATACATATGCCCAGGTCCCTGGTGTCGGGCAGTGTTCGTGCCCCATGCGCTATTTAGTGGCTTTAGTGACGCATTAAGTCGGGGACCAGAAGTGATAAGAATGCCTCGTTCTAACAGACAAAGTGTGAACGTCCGTCCAGTATTGAAGAATTGAGCACACGAAGCTTAGTCGAAACGTGTTTTTGCCATCAATGATCGTGTAGAAATAATGACTAAGAAGGGGATGGCAAGCTTAATTTCGTAATTCTCTGGTAATCTGGGGAGATAATACTTGGGGTATTTTCAAATAAAATGCGTAATACTTAATAGTCTGTTCAGTTTCAGTTTAAATCACAAAATAGCAGGCAGATCGTTCACCAAACATTATGATTCCAAAGCCTAATCTCAGTGTTAATCTGCGCTTTCATTGGGGAAAGTAAATTCCACGAAATAAATAGAACTGTAAGACTTCTTGCTGGTTGTTTTCCAGTGAGTGTTCATGAGCTAATAAGTAACAGCTTTCCCATGACATTATTATTTTCTAATGAAACTTCGCTCCAACTCCGCTGAGTCATATATACTACTGATGCCATTCGATCAATATTCAGGTGTCCGACCTCTATCGAAGCATGAAACATATGTACTCATTTATGCCGCTTATATCTTTACATTGCGATAAGATTGTGCAACATTTCCAAAACAAAAATTAAATAATTTACTTCACGCTCTGCAGAGTTCCCTTTTTGTTAGCACTGCTCGATGATTACCTTTGTTTACCTGCCCTCTTTGCGGAAGGCGGCGGCAGGGCCTGTAAATGTTGTTAAATATTGGTTAGCAACTTAATCCGCATATTTACTCGGTAAACTTCCTGCTACTGTTGCTGCCTGCCAGGAAGAGGCAAATAATGAATTTAAAATACTTTTTACAATGTTTAATTTCGATTTATTGATTGCTGGGTCCGGCTGTTATCTCCACCGAAATGACAGCCGTCCATTCGGCCGAGTGATGGGTGAGGGCTTAAGCACCGGATTGCTGGCGAGGCTACCTTTCATGGCTACCGAAATGATAAAGCGATTCTGACAGATTTCTCAGTGATTTTCCCGAAGCCATCATGCACTTCGTGATCTTTCCACGTTATTGCTCAATTTTTTGAGCCAAGGTGGACTGCCTCTTGGTTCATTGGCCATCTTGCTGGTGAGATTGTGCCAAGGCAGACTACGTGCCCGTCGTCCGTCGCCCGTGCGCCGATCAGACCAATATGTCAATTATTCGTTACGCTTTTTGCCAGACAGTTACCCGAAATAAAAACGCTTTTCAAATGGCCAAACGATCGGTCGGTCAGTCGGGGGAAAAGTAAAAGCGGTGAAATTTTCACATTCACATCGAGTCGATCTCCTCGAGAAAAGGCGAGTGCAATGGCCACCAGCACCTCACCATCGACGCGGACGCAGACGCAGAAGCAGCCACAGCTGCCGAAGTGGAAGCCACTCTCCTACTTTCGAATGGCAGCGGTAGCGTCAGCGTCAGCGGCGGCGGCGGCTTCAATTGCGGATTGCATTACGCCCGCCAGACATCGCCGGCCATTGCGTCCCACTTATTACCTAATCCCCGACAAAAGCGGCTGAAGCTATAGAAACATCGGAGAGCCTCAGCCCTATGGAGCATATTGAGCGGGAGGCACTCGCTTATCAGTTTCCAGCGACACTTTGCGGGCCACAGGGAGAAAAATTGAATAGCTAATGAATTATTGAATTATATACATATTCCTTTTCTAAGAAGTAATAAATACAGAAATATTATGCAAAAATAGAATTATAATTGCAGATTAATTTAATCAATAGCAAGTGATTTCTCGCTGATATTTTCTCCCTGTGCACCGCGTCTCGGGTTGCATAAGGAGGTGGAGTCCGAGTCTGGGCCTGTGTTTGCCTCTTTCCGTTTCTGCGACTCTGTCTCTGTGGCCGGCATATCAATGAGAGGAGCCCTGGAGTCGGGAGATCGGATGCGCGTGTGGACGCCAACGCCCACGTACTGCACGTACCGAAGTCCGTAACCGCTGGCAAGCTGGCTGCTTACTCAATTATCGCCACTTCCGAGTGCCGGACTAACGCACTTTAACCCCACAGCGCTGGAAAGTGAAAGCGATTTGCGGTTTATCTTCTTGGCACTCCGCAGGGGGATTATATCGGGAGCAGTGTCAAGACTAATAAAAAGCCAGTAGCAAAGGTTCACAGCCCACAAGAGCTCCGGGAAGCCGTAGAAGTATTGCTTGGAGAATTCAATTTCCAATTCGATAGGCTCAGCTCTGTTAGAGTTGGGGAAAGTAAAGCCTGAAGTTTAAGGTTAATCTGATTAGAACAACTGTAATTTCAGTGGTTTTTTGAGAGCTGGAAAGTTGTAGGGTTTATTTCTGCCCCTTATCTAGAAAATAAGGAACTTGGAAGTATTTTTAATTATATTAAATTACAAGTAACTTAGCTTATTACATAATTAAACCGCAACCAAACAGATAATAATGTAATCATCATTCATGAATAAAGTTTGCAAAACATAGGCTTATCGATTTTCGATTTAACAGATCTTAATCAGTTAATGCTTCGGCACAAAGCTTATTTTGAATATAACTGGAAGCCACCTGTTGATAACAAGAGAGACACAAAGGGGAAATAAAATAAAAACAAAATAAAAGCTGGAGACAAAGTGATTTTAAAAATGTGCGGCCCGTTCAGTCTCAGTTTATCATCGATTGCGACACATTTCTTTTTTTTTTTTTTGGGCCCTCATGAATATGCAATGGGGTTGACGACGACGACGGTGACCTCTTTCTTTTCTCTTACTCCGCCTTTCGCCCTCCGCCCACAAACTCGCCGCCTCACCGCCTCTTTAGGGCCTCCCGCCCATTATTATCCAATTTATTAAATGGCTTTTATTGGCAGTCGCCTCTTGGGCCCATTTTGTCATCTCTTCCGCATTGATTCGCCTCTTTCTCCTCTCCCTGTGCCCGGTGTTTATTTCTCTCTGTTTTAGCGCTCCCTTCTGCATTTGTTTGGTAATTTCGATATGCAAATTTTGAGTTCGATTTGTTAAGAAATTGAATTCATTATGACATAATAAAACACATCCACTGGTTTGGCGGGATCTTATCGGATTCGAGTGTTAATTTTGTGCTGCGCGGCGGTTCGTTCAACTTTTTCACAGTGTTTTTTCTCGAAAATAAAAATCCTTAATGCGACTTCCGGTATCCGTTGCTGGAAAAAAGGGTATAATTTGCATAATGTATTTTATCTCTTTTTTAGCGAGTTGAATGCACTCGCAATTGGGGCTTGTACGGAAGTCAGACCTTTGCGTATGCACAAACTTTGATCCCTGAACTGCTGCCTTTCTGCTGTCATCAGCATTACTATATAACCTATAGCTATAGCTTCTTCTGATATTCAATCTTTGTATTTACGCGAGCTGCTTTCATTTGTTTATCAAGAAGCTCATTTATTTATACACAATTTGACCGTGACTCAGTTTTCACTCGGTCTATCTGTCGTTTTCCTTCTCTCTCTATTTTTGTTTGGCCGTAATTCCCCTTGCCATTTCCCATATTGAAGCCGAAAATGTTGTAATATTATTTGTAGAGATTTCGGGGATCTCGTAAAAGTGAAATTCGCTATATGTATCGCCACCAAAAGCAGTTTTATTACTCATACGTATTACTGATTAGCCGATTCTAGGAAATGGCGTTGGCTTCGAGTGGTTTTTCCCTCTGAGACCTATAAAGGGGAATATATTTACATGCTATACTTTTCTTCATAATTGTTTATAAGAAATGCGACGCATTTTCTGATATTTTTTATAACGAATTGCTGTTTTTATAGATTCGTTGCAAATTTTTAAAATTATAGCCGTATAAATATTAAGTACTTTCTTCTTTTATATTTATGAGCTTGTCTGTCCTATTATTTAGAATTTTATTATTATTGCTTGATTTTATTATAAAATTAGACGCCTGGCCAATTCACGTGACTTTTGCTTGCCTTTATGGACTGTGAATCGTTTGTTTGTGAAATTATCCAGAACAACGCGACATTTAGCACTTGCAATTGATATTTCAAATTTTCCCCAATTAAATTAGACGCTTAATTTGCAGTTTGAGCGCGAATTGTGCAGAAATTGAATTCAATTGATCGGTAGCAGCAGTAGTTCCCAGCTACGGAGGTATTTGTTATATTTATTCCAGCCAGATCTCAATTAACCGATGACAGCAGGTGCCGCAGACACAGTCTTCGTTAGGGGTTCGCGGCATTTGCTCTGTCCTGACCTTATATCGCCACATTAGAGCCCAATTGATTGAAATTAAAGCGGAGGAGCCGAAAGTCAGCTGTCAAAAGAGCGAGAATTGTGCGAATATTTCAGTGTCAAGTGCATGTTTTTCTGCGAATCCTTTGCGTCAGCAAACTCGGCTTGGCCTGGCCCTTTGAGCGAGCTCGAAGGCCTTCTGGGGGCCATAAAGCCAGATATTCATGTAGATACACTGTGTCGTCTGGCCTGTGTCCTTGTCCCGGCTGGCTGCCGTCAAGGCTACCATTCCGAAGGGGGAGGAGTACTGTGGCAGCCTGTTGCGCGTGGCGAGGTCAAAGCTACGGCTGTGACGTCAGGACAGATGTCCTTAATGGCCAGATGAGTGCAATCAGAGCAGTCTTTGAGCTCTTTTAGGGAATTATAATTATTTAATGTTTGATAGTAATGAACTGGAAATAATATTCAACAAGAGACTAGTCTTCTTAGTGTATAATTTGATATTTAAATAATTTATGAGCCCGAAATCATGTTGGCTCGATGTCCAACTTATTTCCATAAACAAAGCTTCCATATTGCTGAATTTGCACAGATTAGAAAGTTGAACTTGTAATAACTCATTGCTCTCAATTGCAGGCTTGAATATACTTCCTTTTATGATTTGCATTTTTCGCTCACTTTGGCATAATTTAATTTCTTTTTTTGAACTCGAATTGAAAGTGGTTCTCACCCACATCAAAGTGAGCAGCAAATATGGTTTCACCTCCAAACGCGATATGGCTCTAAATACCTCATATACGTACGTATGCGAGTGCTTTTGTTATCAACCATAAACAGAAAGTCGCTCACTTACTCACCCTTAATTAGTTGATTGAACGAACTCAAACCAGTTGAAAAAACAAAGGCATTTTCCAGCCATGATGGCGGATAAAAACAAATGTGCTTTGATATTAGCATCGGATATTACCCTAAACTCCAAGGTGCGGCCTGTATTAAAGGGTAAACAGTGTCAAAGAACTTTTGCAAGCTCGGCAAATATTGTTTTCGCCACATTTCTACCGAAAATCCATTCGTCAAATGTTTATTTTGATTCGTGGAGGTACTAAATATTTTAGCACGACTTTTGCTCGAGAGTTCTTTATGAATAAACCACGAAGCGTCACTTCCTCTCTCGCAATTCTCATTTAATATTTTACCAACCGCCTAAAGGCTCCGCAAGAATTGGCAGCGAAATCCTTGGAGTAATGCTGGTAATAAGCCTCTCCACCTCCGTTTACTTCTCGTTCCGCTTGGGCTCAGAACGAGCTTAACATTTTTAATTACCATTTAACTTTTGCCTTTTTGTCAGCTGCTGCCGCTGCTGCCGCTGCTGCCGTGGTTTTCAACTCTTTAATTACATTTGGGATTTGGTTAAATATTTTATGTATTTATGAGGCATGTAAATGGCTTTTTGGCATTAATTCGTAAGTAACTTCGAAGGTTAAGTAAAGTCTGGCTTGCAGTGGGATTTCATAATCATATTTCGAAATTGTACGTATTATGGTTTTGTTGACCCTTGCAATTCCTGAAAGCCTCAATATTTTATCAGTTTTTTCTTTAATCAACCTAATACTTTCCTTATCCGTTTTATATAGAGAACCTCTCCCATATGTTTGTACATACATATATAGGAACCCCCTATCTCCCCTCCCAACCAGTCTGCTTCTAAATTGCGACGCTAATTAATGGCTACAACGACTGGCACTTACAAAAAAGTGCCTGGCCCGACAACGTTTTGGCCAACGTCGTCATGACGGCCAATAGAATGGGAGCGGGATTCCCGGGGCAGCGGGCGGGTTGCGAGCGGTGAGGTGAGCGGACTTCTTGGGCAGTCATTGAACTATTTACGCATGGCCTTGCTCAATTTATATAATTTATAATTCTCAATTGGATTTCTTATTCGTTGCCGTCGCTTCTGCGGCCTGGCTGGCCATTCCCAATAATGTGGCTCATAAATGTGAACCTCAAACATTTTCAGAGCTTTGCCCATTTAATTGTTGTGTAAACAAAAGGCAAAAAATACTGAAAAAAACAAAAAGAAAACACACTCTGCCCTTGGGCCTATGACGAAATGGAAATAACGAATACGATATTCTGCTGCATCGATTCATCGAATCGCGTGGGGTGATTCATTCATAACCACTCACTGCATTCGCTCACATGGAATCACTGTGGCTTTGTTATATTTCATGGCGTAACTGCACACAGAATAATTGCTTAAAAAAGTATCATTGATATATAGAAAGGTCTTCAGCAGTATCTGTATTTTGGTTACTACACTTTTTTGAATGAATTTAATATTTAAACAAGTTTGAATTAAGTATGAACTCCAAGCTAAAACATCCAGAAAAAGCTCCCTAATACTTTTATTTAAATTTGTAGAATTTTAGCGAGGGTGTGTCGGACCTTGGAGTCCCCAAGCGCCATTAACCTAATGCAATTTTTTCTTGTGTGGGGAAACCTAGCTGGGAAACGTAATTAAACTTTGCTGGGACACTAATTTCCCTTGAATCGGGCAGCTATAGCTATATTTTACGTATCGCTGTGTGCGAGTTAAAGTTTCGCCAACACCTCCGGCTTGCAGCAGTTGTTCTCCGGCTCTCCGGTTCTCCGTGCCCAAGCCCAGTGATAAACCTGCCGAACTGCGCAGTTTTGAAGGCAGCCAGGCGGCGTCGGAGAGTCAACGCTTTTGGCTTGACGTGTTTACCTTTATAATAAACACATTTCGAGAGCCAGCTGCTCTTGCCGTACGCTTTTAATATTTAAACAGAGCACATAAGCGAAAACTCACACAAATGCCCCGAGAAAACAAGTTCAACTGCCGATAACTCGCTTTATCGCCCCGCTCGGTCGCCTCTCTTTCGGTTTAAGTTTAAGTTTATATTTCGTATAGCAAATCTCGTGCGATTTGTTGAGGTTGGCAGCCCCGCTTAAGTAGAGCCACGTGATTTAATGGATCATTGAAATTTCAGACACATAGCAGCCTCAGCCACAGCCACTTGTTGCATGTTGGATAAGGGGGAAAAAAAAAGCAGCTCATCTGGGATTGCATCATCTTGATGGGTTGGCTGGCTTCCTCCTCCTCGCGCTCTTTTATGAGGCATACAAAATTTTGTTGTTTGTAGTATCAGCTTACAGCAGAGGTTTCTGTATTGATTATTCCGGTATATCACAGTTGCGATATCACAGTTGCGGTTGAAAGAATAGTAATAAATTCTTTTAATAAAAGAATACTTGATTTGTTGGTAAATTTAATGAGGTATATTTCACATGTAAACCTAATCAGTGTTTACTTCTGCTTCAAAAACCTAGAGAATATTGAAATATTTAATTAAACAAGTATAAAAGCTATGGCCGAATGCAGAATAAAATGTTTTTAGACAAAGGTTTCTAGAAACATGTTGAGCAACACCTAGATGTTGCCTAAATGTTTATGTTGATCAAGGAGAAATGAGTATGGTTATAACTTTAAGGTTTTTAATTAGAAACTCAGCTTAAAACAAAATATAATATCAATTTCATGTGAGTAGTATAGAGTATAGAGTATAGAGTATAGTAGTATAGAGTATAGAGTAGAGTAGAGAGTAGAGTATAGAGTATAGAGTATAGAGTATAGAGTATAGAGTATAGAGTATAGAGTATAGAGTATAGAGTATAGAGTATATATATAGACTATTTAGTTATAATTTATTTATACCCCTGAACCCCACTGTAACCCCACCTACATATATATTTACATACGTGATTTGTGGATTTGTTGTGAAATCAACGAAAATTAGCGGTGTTAATTAAGCCGGTCGTCTGTATGCCTGGACGATAGCGTCTACGTGTTTAGTGGCCCGTTGAGTCATCGTTATCGCCATCGGCTTACCGCTGCCACCCGCTCTCCAAACCCAAACCCATTCCCAGTCACACGATCCCTCCTCAGGTTCAGCCGATTGCCCATTACAATTTGTTGCACTTGGCAAGCGATAAGCCTGAAGTGGGCTGAAGGAAGGGGACACCTCTTATCTACGGCCAGTTACTCATCCAAATTGCATCTTTGTTGCTTGCAGGCTGATGACAAATCGCTGCTGGCCCGCTTCTTCCATGCGGATCGGTCCCTCACAGCGGTGGCCAGTGAGCTGGACAGCTTCGATGGACGGGCAGAGCCGGATCGGTGCACCAGACTGGTCAGCAGGCTGCGACAGAACCAGGACAAAGTCCTGGCCATCACGAACCTGATCATGGAGGAGTTGCTGGGCGAGGATCGCGATCCGCGGGCCTTTCGCGCCAAGTTTCCCGAGGAAGTGCTGCAGGAGAATCTGGCGGGGCAGCTGTGGTTCGGCGCCGAGTGCCTGGCCGCCGGCTCCTCGATCATGAACCGGGAGGCGGAGAGCAAGGAGATGCGCCCCCTGGCCCAGGCGGTGACCAAGAGTCTGGGCAACGTGCGCGTCCTGCTGCGGGACCAGTGCCTGCGAAACAATGTGCCCAACAGCAAGACCCTGCACCTGGACCTGAACGACTCCAACACGGAGCAGCTGTACGAGAGCCTCAAGATCTTCGACCGGCTGTTTGCCGAGTTCGAGCTGAGCTATGTGAGCGCCATGGTGCAGGTGAAGTCGCGCCACGAGTACGAGATGCAGCAGTGGATCGGCGTGCTCTTCTCGGAGACGCTGCAGCGTGCCCTGAAGACCGGCCTGCTCGACCAGGACATGGTGGATGCCTTCGATCCGGGCCTGATGTTCTCCATTCCGCGCCTGGCCATTGTCGCCGGGTTGGTGGTCTATGCCAAGGGCCCGCTCAACATGGACATGCCGGGCGACCAGCTGTCCGAGATGTTCCGTCCCTTCCGCACAATCCTTATCAAGATCAGGGATCTCTTGCGCAACCTCAACCACCAGGAGCTGTACCAGCTGGAGAAGCTGCTGTGCACCAACGAGGAGATCAACACCAAGGTGAGTCCACTTGGCTCGAGCAGCATCGAGGCGCCTAGTCCGGAGCACAGTTCCCATCCCACGACGAGCAGCAGCGGGAACAACAATAACAGCAGCACGGCGACGCCTACAAACACGCACAGGACTGTGGAGCGGCTGGTGGATCAGCGGAACAACAACAACAATAGCAACAGTACTGCTCCGGCTGTGGAGGAGGCTGCCCTGCGCTCTCCGTCCATGTTGTCGCTGTCGGCCACCAGCACGCCCACCGCCTCGCCCGCACCCTCGCCCACGCCCTCGCACTCGATAGCCTCCACGTCGTCGTCGGCCGCCACCAGCTCCACAAACCCCCCAGCGGACTGGAGCGACGGCGATGACGAGGATGAGGACGACGAGGATGCGGACATCGAGGTGGACGAGGAGGAGGAGGACTTGAGCAGCGACGAGGATACGGACGAAGAGCAGCTGCTCAAGGACATTGTGGCGGCGGACTGTGCCTCCGGCTACCTCATTCCCAACACCAATCTGGGCAATCTGCTGCAGCCCCAGGAGGTTCCTCTCACGGACAACTTCGTGGCCAGCGAAGATGATGAGTACGGAGCGGGGGAGCAGCAGCAGCCGCCGGCGCCGCAGGAGGAGGAGCCCAGCACCAGTGCTGCCATGCTGGCGGCCACCCAGACCCTGCTAAGGCTGCGCCTGCCCAGCAGCGACAGCGAGCCCACAACGACAATCAAATCCGAGGAGCAGCCGCCGCCGCCCGTGCCCAGCAGCCGTCAGCGGCATAGTCACCGCCATCACCATCGCCACCATCACCATCATCATCATCACCAGCATCCACATTCACATCACCACGAGCAGCCGCATCCGCATCGCACAACGCATCGCAGTGCCCGCAAGCGCTGCAGCCTGGAAACGAGTCAGCCAGAGCCGGAGCCGGAGCGGGAGCAGAACCTGGCCAGCGGCGACACCAGTGCCGCCTCCTCGCTGTCCGACGATGTGTCCCTGGCCATGCGCAACACCACGGCCCGCCTCAAGTTCAAGTGAGTAATCCTAATCCTGGGTAATCCTTAAATTTACACCCTTATCCCCCACAGGAGCACCGAGAACCTGCTGCATCGCCTGTTCGTGTGCATTGCCGGCGTGGCCGACCAGCTGCAGACGAACTTCGCCTCCGATCTGCGCCAGATACTGCGCAGCGTGTTCCTCATGAACATGTCGTCCGCCCAGGAGGAGATCGACATACCGGAAAAGACAAAGGAGTCGGAGCTGTTCGAGTTCCGGGCCTCCGAGAACGATGTGATACAGGAGAGCGCCGGCTCCAACCAAAGCATTTACTCAGCGGAGGAGGTGAATCCCGAGCTGGACAATGTGTTCAGCGCTGGCGGAGCGGGAGCTAATGGTAATGGTAACCAGGCCACTGCCCAGCGCCATTCCGCCGGCGCCAGCATGCAGCGGAATCATACCATCGATCTGACGCAGAATGGCGAGGTAAGTGCTGCCACCAGTCGCTCGCATGTGACGCGGAGCCGGAGCCTCGGGGACCACGAGTCGGCCAGCACGGCTCACAGCAGCACACAGGAGCAGCAGCACCAGCTGGAGCAGCAGCAGCAATTGCAGATCCAGCTCCAGCGGCAGCGCAACAATTCCGTGGGCAGCAACACGCCCTCCAGCGCCTCCTCCACCAGCTCCAGCTCGGAGCAGAATTCCCCGGTGAGCGCCAGGAGCGGCAGTCGCCGCCGCCTGCAGAGCAACAACGAAACCCAGATGCCAGCCTCCGCAGCAGCCTCAGCCACGCTGGCACCGCCCGCCTGGATACCCGATGGCAAGGCGCCGCGCTGCATGGCCTGCCAGACGCCCTTCACTGCCTTCCGCCGGCGCCACCACTGCCGCAACTGCGGCGGTGTCTTCTGCGGCGTCTGCTCCAACTCATCGGCACCGCTGCCCAAGTACGGGCTGACCAAGGCGGTTCGCGTCTGCCGGGACTGCTATGTAAGGGAGGTGCGTTCGGGCCTGCAGAGTGTCCAGGGAGTCGTCCAGGCCACCGCCTCTTAGGATTGGCCCAAGGCGCTAGCAGGCGCAGCTGATGACCAAAAATGTGTGGCCGGAGGAGGAAAAGCAAACTGTGAATCGCAATTGTTCTGCAAACGTTGTTTTCTTTATTTTATACGTATTCCTGATCCCAGGCGAGCGGGCGTATATATAGACCATATATATATCTTAAATATATAACCGTAACTATATATTTTTATTTCCAAACAATGACCAACCGAGTGTCTATCAAACGAGTGTACAATAAAGCTTCGATCCTGTACTATATAACGATTAGCGGCACTTGGTTCATATCAAGGGATAGGGATAAAGATAAAGCCCAGCTCCAAGTTCGGCTTGCATTTTAAATCACGTTTTGTTTATCGTTTCTTTCGGGGTTTAGGGAAGAGCACCTTAGCTTTAACCTTGCAGAAATCCTTTTGTCACTAGCCAAGGCCTTACCATATAGACAAATGTTTGCGTATATTTTTCTAGCGTTCGCAGGGGGACTATATCAAGCAAGCTGATTATTATGTAGTAGGCGTTAATTGTAGCAGAAATTTTTGCGAAACATTCTTTGTGATTTATCGTAATTTAATATGTATTAATTCCCCTATGTTAAAGCGTTTCCCCATCTGATAAGTAAATCCTAGACGTATGTATGTGGCAGTATGAAATCCTTAAATTGAATTTCAACAATAATTGAAGCAACTATATTACCACGCTAAAGATAACATATAAATATATATATTTTCTGATTCAAACTTGTGTAAAGAAATGTAACAACAACCATGAGAAACGTGTCTAAATTGAGTTTAAGAAATGTATGCAATTTTATGCTTAAATAAAACAAACAAAAACATTATTATTATTTTATTTGGGGGGAATTTGAAATCCCCATTTGAAAGTGCCCAAAAGTATGCAAGAAAAGATGCAGCATTGAGAGTCTACTTTTCGGCGCCATCTGAAAGTAAATTCAAATCCACAGCGATTTCTGTTGAGTAAAAATTCGAGATTTCTATGGTTTTAGGGCGTAGAAACCGATCATAATGCATTACACTTATATTTTACACTAATTCAGTTCAAAAAAACCTTAATTCGATTTATTTTTAGTATTTATTGGATGGGGAATTTGAAATCGTCTTTTAAAAGTGCCCAAAAGTATGCAGGAAAATATGTAACATTTTAGAGCCTGCTTTTGGGCGACATCTGAAAGGGAATTCAAATCCCCAGCGATTTCTGTTAAGTACAAATTCAATTTTTCTATGGTTTTAGGGCGTAGAAACCGATCATAATGCATTACACTTATACTTCACACTAATTCAGTTCGTTTTGTTCGTTTATTCCTTTTTTTGTTCCTTAAGGACTTTTTCCTTTGCTTGTTCGTTTTTTGCACCACTTCCTTCGACAACTGATACCCTCAAGATGAAACTGTTCAAGCGCAAGACGGCCAAAAGCCTGGCAAGTCGCAAGGCATCCTTGAGCAGCCCGTCTAAGCCATCGGTCAGATCCTCGGTGTCCCTAGCTGACCTAGCTGAACAGTTCAAGGACACTACAGAAGCAGCTCAGCTCGATCTGCTGGTGGATCTCAACGAGGAGTTCTTTCAGAACTCCTACCTGCTAGTGCAGACCCTCAGCACCCGTGACTCCTTTTTGGCTGGCAAAATCAAGCGCTACGTGGACATCCTCGTCAGACTCCACACCCGCTATGCCACCGAGGTGGACGAGGTCAAGACCCTGAGGCTGAAGGTTCGGACAGCGGACGAGAAGCTGGAGCTGGCCTTGCGCACCACGTCCACCTCAGAGGCGGTAATGGAGAAGCTGCGAGAGTCACTGGAGGAGGCCTGGCGGAACGAGGACGTGACCAAGAATCGGGAGGAGATGAGGCAGATCCAGCTGCTGGCGTTGGCTCGCACGGATCAGCCAGAGAGCAACAAGATGGCCAGCGAGCAGGTCCACACGGGGTGAGGTTGCGATCTCTGGGAGCTGAAAGAGCTTTTATCCAGGGCTTATTACAGCAAGGAGGCCCGCATCCGGAGCCTGGTCTTCCGCGAGCGGGATCGACTTGCCGGCGAGCTCAAGGACTACCAGAAGCGCCTGGCCACCAACCGCTTCTACGCCGAGTGCGTGGAGGACATGCTGGACGCCACCAAGGAGAGCATGGGCGCCCTGCAAGTGCGCTTAAAGCTGGCGGAGTCGGAGAACTATCGGCTGGAGCACAAGGCTCGCCTGGAGCAGGAGAGCTCCCGGGAACGGCAGCTTCAACTCAGCAAGGAGATTGCGACGCTGAAGCAGCAGATCCGAGACCTACTGGTCGTGCAAAAGGACTTGGCAGATATGACGTCCGTCAACGAAGCACTGCGGCAGCGCAACGATCGCCTGGCGCGGGACAACTACAACCTCTCGAAGAGCAACCACGTCATCGAGGAGCAGAAGAAGCGGCTGCAGACTAGCCTCAAGCTGTCCGAGGACATGAACGACGCCCATCGGCGGGATAACGCCGACCTCGAGGCGGCCCGCCGTGCCGCCGAGCAGAAGGCCAAAAAGAAGACAGAGGACTCCCTGGCGCTGGAGCGGCGGTTCATCCAGCTGGCCAAGAAGAATGCGGATCTGAACGACCAGGCGCTGCTTAATCAGTACGTACTTTGTCGTGTTGGGTTCCTAGATAGGTTCATCGAAGAACCCTCCTTGCAGGAACGATATCAAAGTGCTGGAGAAGAAGATCATGGTGCTCACCGCCCAGCTGGACGAAGCGGTCAGCCAAAAGGACGAGATGGCCCGCACGCGGGACAAGCTGAGGATGGAGATTACCCGGCTCAACGACACGGTGGCCGGGGTGCGGCACGAGATCTCCGGGGTGCGCCACCAGGTGCAGGACCTGCAGACCGCGCTGCTGCGGGCCAACAAGCTGCTGGACGAAAAGGATCTGCAGATGCAAAACGTTGCCCGCGAGAAGCGAGAGGTAATCATGGAGCTGAACGATGCCTACAAGAAGATCGACGGGCTGGAGGAGGGCCTGAGCACGAAGACGGAGCGCCTGGAGGCCGTCCAGCAGGAGCTGCAGCAGAAGCAGCTTGACTTCACCAACGCCAAGAAGCAGATGGAGATCGTTCACTCCGAGAAGGTGCTGCTGATCAAGAACCTGGACATGTGCTCCCGCGACCGCGCCTCGCTGCAGACCACGATGGCCAAGCTGACGCACCAGATCAACCAGCAGTCCGCCTCGCTGGCGGCCAGCGAGAAGGAGATCTCCTCGCTGCACAACCAGAACGACCAGCTGGGCCGCACGGTGCGCCAGAAGCAGAACGAGATCCACGCCAAGGGTCGCCTGCTGGCCAGCACGCGCGCCGATCTCCGCGAGATGAAGATCCGGGTGGAGCAGACCCAGCTCACCATTGACTCCGACGAGAAGCGCTTCAAGAGCATGTCCTGTGCCCTGGACGAGGTGACCAAAGAGAAGAGTCTGGTGGGCCTGCAGATGGTCAGGCGGAACGACGAGCTGCGGCTGCTGCGGGAGAAGCTCTCCATGATGCAAACCGCCCTGGATCGGGGGACCACGCAGTACAAGCAACGGGTGGAGGACATCCGACTGCTCAAGATGGAGGTGGTCAACCTTCGGACGTCGCACGAGTGCATGCAGAGGGAGGTGGGCAACAGGGCAAATCTGCGCCAGGACGTGGTGCGACTGGAGCGGCAGCTCAACCAGGAGAGGCTGAGGGTCTCAGCCTACTCGGAGGAGCTGTCCCGCCCCTGTCGCATCCATCGCTGGCGCGTGCTGCTGGGCAAGGACCCGCGTCGCTTCGACCTAATCCGCAAGGTGCAGTTCCTGCTCAAGCGCAACATACGCCTGTCCGTGGAGCGCGAGAACATGGCCAAGGAGCTGGCGGAGACCGTCTGCCTGCACGAGGCCTTCAAGCGCCAGGTGGAGAAGACGTCCGATCCCCAGGCACGGGAAAAGCTCGTCGTCCAGCAGAGCATCAATCGTCGCCAGAAGCGGCGCCTCAAGGCCATGACGGCTGAGCTCCGGATCAACGAGATCGACCTGAAGGCCCGCGAAAGCCTGATCAAGGGCTTCCAGCAGGAGTTGTTTCTGCGTCATCAGGAGAGCCAAGTGTCCGCCATTGGTGGGGGAGATGCCCCCGATCACAGACCCCAGGCGCTAGACGAACGTTTCGTGGACAGGATCTTCGAGGACCTGGGGTCCACCTCAACGCCAGAGTCTTGTAAGGAGCGATAGCCCGAAGTGTGTACTTCTATATCTGTAAGGGATCATTTTTACTACGAAGAAATTAAAGAGGATTTTATAGCAAGGATGGGCGCTTAGTGATTGTACCTGCTCACGGAGCTCTCGGTCCTTTGGGGCTTAAAAAATGTATGCTCCCAGCCTGGCATTCAGTGCCCTACCCTGTCCTGTAACCCCGTAGCGATTGTAAAGCCCCTAAAAACCCGGGTTTAATGAGGCAATAGTTTTGGACCGTGATGCTCAAGCCAATGCCCATGCATCACAAGCAATTTTGCACTTTCCTCTTTGTGTCGCCGTCCTATACGGATAAGACCGAGCTAGCCAACAACAAATTCATTGCTCTTTTTTTCTCACCGCTAATCCCAATGTAATTTGTTCTTGTTTCTACACTGAACATCTTTTTCTTCTTTATGTTTGATTCATGGGAATTCTTTAAGGAATTGGTAACTTTAAACTCGTTTATATTCAAACCACTTTTATTCATCTATGTTTTATTTTAAATTCATATACATTTGAGTTTTTCACAATAATATTTCAAAATTCACAGTTCGTATGCAGTAAGTATAATTAATAATATAATACTTCACAATTCATAAATTAACTCATAATTTTCATAATTTAATAAAAATTATCAGCTATTTGAATGATAATGGTTGAGATATATATGTCCAAAATTCACAGTTTGTTTGCAGTAATTATATTTAATAATATAATAATTCACAATTATTCATATTTTGTATAATATAATAAAAAGTATAAGATATTTGAATGATAAAGTAACAATGTACAGAGTTCAAAATTCACAGTTCGTATTCAGTAATCATAATTAATAACTAATAATTAATACTTCACAATTCATGAATTATAATTCACAATTTTCATATGAATATAATTAAAAGTATCAGCAAATGATTTAAATGATAATAAGAAGTTACATATTTGAATGATAATTTTTGAAATATAAGGCAAGAATGTAGACAGTTTAATTTAATTCATAGATTGTATACTTATATAATAATTAATACTTCACAATTCATAATAATAAAAAGTATCAGCTATTTAAATGACAATGTTTCACATATAAGGTAACAACTGACACAGTTCAATTTAAATTCAATACTTCACAATTGATAAATTATTATTCACAATTTTCATAATATAAAAAGCAACTGCTTTTTGAATGATAATGTTCGAGATATAAGGCAACAATGTTCACAGCTTAGAATTCACAGTTCGTGTTCACAATCATAATTAATAACTAATAATTAATACTTCACAATTTCAAATTATAATTCATACTTTTCATAATAATATAGCTGACACCACTATTTGAATGGTTATGCTTTAGATACAAGGTAACAATGTGCACTTTTCTCCTATAATATAACATATAATATATTCTTATAATAATATGATAAATAGAATCAGCTATTTGAATGATTAATGTGAGATTTAAGGTAGGATGGTTCACTTTTTGTCCTAAATTTAATCAGGATCATTATCCTCCAATAGAGGAACCCTCAGGGCTTCGTGTTGCCAATGATCCATTGGGCCAGGCGGAAGAGGAATAAGTTCTCCAGGAAAGTTCTCGTCCTGTACCACCGCCGCATGTTCATCCTCGCAACGATACTTGTATAGACTTATCTCAGTTATAAAAGTCTCAAGTACCGATGTCTCCTCGGACCCAATCGCTTCCTCCTTCAAGCTGTTCATCGGCTTAGCACTGCACACAACAGTTGTTAGTCTTGCAATATTGAGAGAACTTAATTGGGCAAACTTACACGTTTATAAAGTGGTCATCCTGTAGACGCAGGGCTGCCAGCAGAGGCAGGACATTTCGCAGCGCCAAAAGGCGGTTCCGTTGACGTGAACTGGTCACCTCCGAGCGCCGGGCGCGCATGTTTTTGGCCAAGAGATACAGCAAGTCCTGAAACAGGATCAGCCGCAGCATCCAGGCATCAAAGGCGCTGGCATGCCGGTCAATTATGCTCAGGTGTGCAGTTAAAAGATCTGAACGAGCCTTGTCCTTGATTTTCTCGCCGTTAACCTGCAACAGGATAACTGGCAGACAGTGCACGTATCCCTCAATGCGGTGCTCTAGTAGGGCACCCAAGAGTTTCTCCAACTCAAGGTCCAGGTACTTCCAGTCGGGTCCCATCTAAGGATAAAGAGATGATCATAATTATTCAGGGTCACGGTTATCTTTTAGTGCAGGGGAGCTCAAATCCAAATAAGCCTATTCTGTGGGACTTTACAATAACAAATGGGATGCGTGGGCATAGGCTTGAGCATCACGGATTAAATCTCACCATTTTGTATTGGACCAACACCTTCCAGATCCGATTGTTTGGCAAGACCAATTCTCGCCTCTGTATCAACATGCGGAACAAGGAATGCATATCAATTAGATAGCTCTCGACGAGCGATTCGCTTTCGGGTTGCAAGTCGCGCGGAGGCAGTGCCAGCCACTCCAAAAGTGTGTCGTATGTGTCCCCATCAAGGTTTATTCCTGGCAGCCCGTTAACGAGGAGAATGAGAGCGGAGCAGAACAGAAACTTGGCCCGCTTGAAGTCCAGATTAGGATTGGAAAGCTCCGACATACAGAAGTCCATGAGAAGCTGCACCATACAAACTATCTTCACGTGAAGGAATGATATACTCGTTTCGCCGGGATTTGCATACAAGATGACCAGCATGGTAGCAAAGCTCTCGGCGCCATAACGAGCTGAAATCAACAACGATTATATATTTCTTCGACTTCGAAATCGCGTCAAAAAATTCCTACTTAGACTGTCGTTCTTGATGTGTTCTTCTTCCAACAGAAGTGTGCCCAGGGTCTTGTACATGTTCTCCACGTGATGGACGTCCAACTTATTGGCCAAGCACAACGAGTGCAGGCGTCGCACACTCATGGCATAGGTGTCCACAAGCTCGGCCATTTCAGACTCCCCAGTGCCGGGGGCATCTAACAAGGCCATCAACCGACCCTGCTGCTCATCCACAATCCTCGATGCCGTTGCGAGAATCACTTCATTTTTCGATGCAGCCACGGAAGAGGATATAATCGAGTAGAGCCCTTCGAACTCCGAATCGCGAAGCGTGTCGTCCTGCAGGAAGTTCTCCAGGCAGAACTTCTCCAGGACTGACAACAGCTGCCAGGGATTGACTTAATAAACTGAAAGAAAACTAATAATACCATCATACCTACCTCCTTATCCGTCTGAGCAATTTCCGCAAAATTCACCATACCGTAAACGCTCCAGAGTATAGCTCGAGTGGCAGATTGGTGGGATGCCGTCCGCACAAGATACGGCCAATAGCGCAGGAATTCGTTGACCTGTTCCCGGGCCTCCGGAACTGCGGCGTACTCCGCCATGAGCCGCTCAAAGAGTATGCTCACGGCTTGGGCGGTAATGAGGCTCAATTCGATTCTTATAGGAGCATTGAGGATAAATGCATAGAACTCGAAACGATTTAGCGCTGGGAGGTGCTGGCCGAGCACCTTCAGATATCTGGTCAGCTCGCTTCTGAACTTCGGATAGCTCTGATTCTTCTGGGAGCGAGGGTCCTTGATGTAGGTCTCCAGTATGTGCTGCACTACCTCCCTTTCCCGGTACTTACGCAGCGATAACTTGACGTAAACCTCGGCTGCCAGGCCGGAGACTGGCGACGAGGCAGGACTTCGCAGGATAAGCTGGAGCAGCATCTCATGGAAACGAAGCGTAAAGCATTCGGTGCTGACCAAGTGCCTGTTAAGAGAAATTGTGGATTACTTTAGAAGACACCTACAGTCAAATGCCAACATTGCATTTGTATGAGGGAAAATTAAACACTCAAGGCTATATATGAGAAAAAAAAGCTCAAATATTCTGTAATATAGCAACAAAATAGCTTTAACATAAAAAATAGCTATTTAACGGTAAAAAGAGGGCTACATCTAGCTACACAGTTACAATTTGTCTGCACTGATTCTTCTGTTCTCTTTTGTGCATACTTATTCTTCTGTTGTCTTTTGTGCATACTTCTTCTTCTGTTCTCTTTTGTGCATACTTCTTCTTCTGTTCTCTTTTATGACTTACCTTTGAAGGTTCTTCAGATACCTCAGGGTGGCCATTAGCAGCGGCTTGGACTTGCTGGTCTTGAGGGTTTCAAAGATTTTTGCCATATATTTGGTGGTGATAAGCTCAGTGGTGAACACACGCAGATACAAGGTGTTGCTTTCATCCCGCTCCTGGCTCTCGGCGAACTGGTTCAGCATGGACTCCAGGAATTCGTAGGCCTCGATGTACTGATGAGGTACGTCCATCTGGAAGGTTAGATATGTGATTGGGATTGATTCAACAGGGTGAATAGAACAGAGTAAACTACCACAACGATCAGGATGCAGAAGACAAAGTCGAGGGCTGAGTTCTCCGCACCGCAGAAGGTTCTGTAGTGCTCCCGGAACATGTCCAGCATGGGTGTCACAATCACATCGCAGGACGCCTCGTAGCTGTAATTGCTTCATAATTATAATATGTACATATGTATATAAATATATGTGGCTTACAATATGGCAAAGCGAGCGTTCACGGCGAGCAACAGGCAAATATCCTTCAGGCCACCAAAGTCAGCGTAGTCGGGCAGTAGCCTGGACAGCCCATCCAAAATGTAGAAGGCTGTAAAATGTTGAGATGAGGAATACCAATATACCAATTGGAGTATCCCAGTGCTACTTACACATCCTGGCCAGCGGCTCGCAGATCCAGCGGTCCGGGGAATCCTCGCCCTTTAGCTGCATATTGCTGCTAATGGGCTGCACCACCTTCACCCAGATGTCCACCACTCGCAGGTAGGCGGACACCGGATGGGTCAGCCGATCGAAGCGGCAGTTTTCAATGTCCAGCTTTAGAGCGGCCGCCAGCTTCGACAAACGGACGGGTAAATGGTGGAAGAAAGTCCGCACATCTCCCAGAAGTCTTGGACTAGTGTCGAAAACATAGTTGGCGTTGTCATTGCGGTACGGATGGTCCTGTCTGCGACTGAAGGCCGCCACGCTCACGTTAAACCTAAGGCCCAGCACCCGGAAGCATTGATCCACGAACCTATGAGAGGCGAATCTGATCCAATTATCCGGATTAGAGGTCACCGACTTCAGAAATGTCGCGATGAACTCGTCGGTTACCAACTGAAAAGAAGCTCTATTTATCCGAAACTGTATGATATTAATCGGGATACTAACTTCCACGTCGCCGCATGTCGAAAGAAGGGTGTGGAAATCCATTTTCAAGCAGTTATTTTCGAAAATGATCAATTTTTAACTTTTTCTCTTAAGCGTCTCTTAGTGTTGGCAGGCTTTTGGATGGATCGCGGGCGTTAGTGTTGGTTGACCATTGATATTGTTATCGATAGGGGTAGTGTTGGAACTCGAAGCAATTCCGAAAGTCAACTCAAGAACGGACGGTTACACTACCGATCGCGAAAGGAAGAGAGAACACATGGCGAAAGCTTCGGTGCCAATTGATAGTTAAAAATCAATTCTATGTAGCCAAAAACAAAAAACCGGCGGATATGGAGCTGAAATCAAGGGGTGGAATAGCAGAGCCACGGAGAATCACAAAATCTATAATCTAAGAAATGTCAGACTGAAAAAAACACGTTATTTTGAAACATAAAACCCTTTAGCTAATCATCTAGAAACCACGTACTATGTTGCCTTGAATCCCGAAACCAAGTGGGCTTTGATATCGAGTTATGAACCTGTCACCCATGTATAACTGTATCATGCTGTCCCCCACATGGAAATTTAGTTAGTTAAAAGTCGTCAGTCGTCGAAGTAACATCTCGGTCTAAAATTATTGAAATAAATTCTAAAAGTCAAAGTTTCAACTCAGAAAAAAAATGTTTGAATAAATTCTATCCAAACAAGACAATGGCCAAGAAGGAAAAGAAGTCAAGTAAGTTTTTTATCCAACACTCGCGCCAGGTCAGACATCATCCGTAGCTCCTACTGTAGAAGCGGTTCACCAATCGGAACTGCGACCCCAATGCGAAGACCGAGAAGTGGATGGTCAACGGACAGCTGCGCATTGGTACGAGCCAAGCTACCCGCAGGTGCTCCCTAGATGTCCTCTTACATGGGGAATCGCCCTGTCGTCGCTTGTTCCTTGGATTTCATAGCTTGGAGACGTTGCACGCGTGGATAAGCTGATGCGTATTGTTCTGTTAGACGCCCTAGAGCCCCTGCCCATACCGAACAACACCATGCTGAACGAGCAGCTGTGGTGCAGTAGCCTGAAGCAGGCACAAGCTGCTCTGCAAGGCAAGCTCCGCTAGAGATCTTCCGCATTCTCACACGCGAGGACCAGGAAAGCGAGGCGGATGTTTAGCGGGGGCAGGAAAGCACTAGCCATCGTCTAAGGCAGGAACGTATCCGCCACAGATTAGAGGAGTCTGTTCGAGCGAAACGTAGGCACAGAGGTCACACAGAAAGGGTCTTTAATTGGAGGATTACCCGTGCTCTTTGGAAGCCTCTCGTCGATTATGGGCCAAATTAGATGCACTTGACTTGACACCAATCACCCAAGAGAAGTTCCACATCGAAGAGGTCCGAATTTCCAGCGGTAAAAAGGGTGAGTTGAAGTACTCCACTTACTCAGTACGGAGTACAGTATATTTTGGTCCTTCTTATATTTCCTTCCATCTCCTTCAGCTGTCGGCAGCAGCTTATGCTGGTCATTCTCGCTGCTCTACGGGAGCAGCCATGATAGTCCAAGAACAAGCGACGACTGGGCCTTAGCGATCACTGGTGCTCTCCTGCACGCGCTGATCCTCCGCCTCGCTCTCGTTTATCCTTTCAATGTCTTCACGCTTGGGGATGCGGAATACCTCTGCCGGAGCTTGATATTGCTTGTGCAGAGTGTGGTAAGTGTGCGGTAGGAACTCCCGCATCAGCTGATCCAGGCGTGCAGCCCTCTCAAGCCATGATAGTCTAAGAATAAGCGACGACAGGGGAATTCCCCATGAAAGGGGAAATCTATTGGTTCGAGGAGCGTCTGCGGTAGCTTGACCCTTACCATTCAGCGCGAAAGGCAAGGGTGTCCAGCTAATTGGATCGTTTCAAGCTAAAGAAGGGAATGGGCAACTTTCGTTCACAGTCCATTTCTGGGTCTCTACATTGGGGTGGCACGGATGATAAACCGCGAGATGTTACCCTTTGAAGTGGCATCTATGATGGCCTCGCCGCTCAAAGCCATCAAGTAGTAGTAACGCTTGCAATCCCTGGAGAACAAATGCCACACACCTGATTAAATTAAGATTTTCAATCAAACAGTTTATTTGTATTTATGTCTTAATTTTTGACAACTCGAGGTGCATAATCAACCTGATTTGTTAACTATCAATTGGCTGATACACAGATCATTTTTGTTAGAAGGCAAATGCACTCTTACCAAGGAGATCTTCAGTGAACTTTGATACCGATCGAACTTCATCATTAAATGAGTCATTATATACTAGCGTCTCATAGAACTAGGAATTGGGAATCTCAGTGTACAGGGTACATAATCCCAGTCAGACTGCTTCATGTTGCGAACGAATCTGTGTCGAATTCTATGTGCAACGGGGCTGACCTTAGGAATGTATGCCCAAGTCAGCAGGTGGTAAGCGAGAGATTCAGGTATGCCTGAATCGAACGCTGCTCCCTTCCATAATGAATTCTGCACTTTCGTGAGGAAATTCATAAGGAGCAGAGCAGTGAGTGCTTTTCTAATTGAACAAAAGCGAAAGAGACTTCCATAGGTAGTAGGCACATACCTGCTTCCAATTCCACATGCAAGTTGTACATATTTCAGGAGAAGTCCTAAGGAGGGAGTATTATTTCCCCTACCTGTGTTCTTTCTGGGCTTTTCAGTCAGAAATTCCACCGGGAATTACTCAGTAAAGGTTTGTTGGTTTTAATAGTTAGCAGTGTCAATATTTAAAAGATTTTCAGATATACAATTAGAATTAACAATCACTTGATTCTTTCAAGACTCCGCTACTTTCGAACTTGCGACGCCCGTGGATGTACCAAATGGTTTCGTGGAAGGATCGTGGCAGAACCTCTGGAACCTCTGCGGCGTCCACGGCAAAGGTGAAGTTCAATGTATTGGAAGTCGTCCGCTCGCCCGTGTTCTTGTCGATCACGTCGCCCACCGCCATGATCTGGAGGTAGTTGCGCTTGGTATAGACGACGTAGGCCGTCATCTTGATGAGGCTGTCCACGGGCACGGGTTTCTGGAAGGCGACATGGGAGATGTGGAGCAGCAGAGGACGACTCTTGCTGTAGAGAAACGCTGTTGCCCAGCTAATCTCCATGGCGATGCGCATGAGGAAGCCGCCAAAGACCCGGTTATGCTGGTTCCGATGCTCCGGAAAGGAGATGATGATGCTCGTCTGGGAGGAGTCGTGCATCCAGCGACAGTTTTCCGGCAGGATGCGCTTGTTCAGCTCCAACGATTCCCTGGGCTTGGTCCTCCTGTACAGCTCGTATGCGATCGATTCCTCCTGGGGAGTGGGCTCCACATCGTCGATGCAGTTGGTGAACTGTTCCTGGCGCTGCCGCTTCCTCTCTGCAGCGCCCAAGAGGATCGCCCGCTCCTCTTCATCGGCTGGCTCAATGGGATTCACTGGGGCCGCAGCCGTGTTGGTGGCATTTCGGGCTCCCAACAGGAATAAAGCCCGGGTAACCGGCTTGAGGTCACCATCAATCATCTGCTCCAGCCACACCACCACCTCCATTGAACTGAAACCCACCCAGGAGACGTGGCCGGACAGATGGATGTCCTGGCTGCCCAAGGTACGGTCCTCGGGAAAGTCAATGCTGTCAACCAGGATGGTGACGAAGGTGTACGGCAGGTGCACTCCCTCCGGCAGACTGGGCACCTCCAGGTGCCTGTGACAGCACCAGACTGCGAGGGATTAGTTAGGAGATCAATCGTCGGCCACCTGAGTGCTCCTCCTACCCGCAAACAGGTCCATGTCCTCCATGAGCCGGCCCTTGCGCACCCTGCCATGGTAGTTCATATACTTGTCCTGCATCAGGGGATCCTTGCTCAGGGGAATTATGGCCGAGGAGAAGGAGTCCAGCATGGCTCGCGGCGGCAGCTCCTCCCGCTGGGGCACGTACTGCAGCAGATGCTCCCGGGACTTGGGCTGCAGAGTGTAGCCGGGCTCCAGGCCCAGGCGCTGCATCATCTTCTGCTTGACTGGAGAACAGGGTTGAGTATGTGTAGCTTTCATTAAAGGCTAGATAGAGTTACCTTCGGCCATCGTTTTGGGTGGTTCTGTGGACCCCTTCGATCCCTTGCTCTTGGACAGCAATGAGTAGTGGCGCCTGTAGTGAAGCTGGCATTAACCTGTTATAAGGATTATTGAACCTCACCTGCACGCCGCCCAGAAGTTCCTGCCCCCTTGGACTCCGAGCAGTGAACGTCGCATTTTATTATAAACTCGAAATAATTTGGAATACTTAATCCGAAATAGCCGATCCTATTGTGTGCAGGAACCTGGAAGCGGAACCGAATGGACTGTACCTCTGGTCTATAAGCTGCTGGCATTATAAATGTTTCGTTTGGCCAAAAAACTTCAAAATATGTTCAGCTCCTTTGATTAAAAATGCCGGAATGGGTATTTAATTTTTTGTTCCTTATTAAAAACATTTTTTATGAATGCCCCAACATTCTAAGAATATAAAGTCCAAATTTGACATCGATTGAAGCAAAAATAACGAAGTAAAGCTTAGTTGAACTGAGGTCTAATTAAATTTTTTTTTTTTTTTTTTTACTTAGGAGTCTCAAGAAGAGATTTATAAGATTAAGAACATGGTAATCCAGCCTAAAGCAAGTTACTGACCATCTTGAAGCCCGCGCCCAGAGTCCTCGGGAGCTGGGCGGGCGCCGAGTAGCAGTGCATCTGCTCCAGCAAGTGTCGCTCCTCCAAGAGCTTCTGCTTGTGCTTCTTCTCCTCCAGCAGCTGGGTCTTGGTTATGGCCAGGCTGATGCGCATCTCCTCCAGCTTCTCCTTCTTAGACCTCTCGTCCGCCTCCCGGGCACTCAGCTCTGCCTTAAGCACCTTGAGTTTGCGGTCCTTGGCGGACAGGTTGGCCTGTTAGGGATGGAGTTCAATGAAAACCAGGAAAACCAGCTAGAAATCAACCCACCTTGACGCTGTTGAGCTCCGCCCGCACCTTGTGGCTGGGCAGCTTCAGCATGAACTCCCTCAGAGCTGCATATAGCTGCTGGGCCTCGTTCAGGGCCCGTTCCTGCTCCGAGGCGGCCACGTTCTGCTGCAGCAATTGCTTGCGCAGGATGCTGATGCGGCCGAGCAGGTCCATCTTCTCCGGGTCCTTGCCGCTCAGCAAGCGCCAGCGGTGGACGTTCATGGGCGTGACCATCTCGTCCTGCAGGGCGCGAGCCTTGATCCGCTCCTGGTTGAGCATGCGGTGCATTTGGAGCAGCTCCTGGCGCAGATCCGCCGCACTCTCTCTGTCCGCCCGCAGAACATCCCTTTCGGTGCGCAAATTCTTGATCTCCACGCCCATGAGGCGCATGTCGTCCTGGCACTGGGTGTACTGCCTCTGGGTCTGGTCGTACACCGTCTGCAGGTTCTCCAGACTGTGCTTCAGCCGCTCGTACTCCTCGTTCCGCTTGGTCAGGGCCGCACTGATGGCGTTCTTCTCGTTGATCAAATTGTCCGCGTCCTTGCGCAGCCGCGAGAGCTTCTGTTCGTCCTCCTGCAGGGACTTGGCGTGGCGGTCGTTCTCCTTCCTTTTGTCCAGCAGCTCCGCCTTGGTGTGCTGCTGCCCCAGCTGGGCGTGCCTGATGTCGTTCCTCAACAGACGGCGCTCCTTCTCCATGCGATCGATCTGCAGCTGGAGCTTGGACAGCTCCGCATCGCGGTAGCCAATCTTGGCCTTGAGCTTCTCGATGAGAGCTTGGAGATTGACGAGCTGGTCCCTGAGCTTCTGGCGATCCTCGTCGGCCACCTGGACGCTCCGCTGAAGGCTCTGGCGCTCGCCAACCAGGACGTCGTGCTGCTGCTGGAACTTGGAGCACTTGGCCTCCAAGTCGCTGATGGTGCGCTTCAGCTCGATCTCGTAGTTCTCCTTCAGGTGCATCTCGTCTGGATATCAATGGGAATTTCCATCAGGAAATTAATTAAGGACTCTGGATACTCACTCTGCAGGGCATCCAGCTTGTCTATCCAGTGCTGGATCTCGTCCAGCTTCTTGGTCTTCTCCTTCTTCAGCTTGCTGGCATCCTCGTTGAGTTTCTTCAGCTTGATGTCCATGGTGCTGATGGTGTCCTTGAGGGCCCTCACCTCGTGCTGCGCCTCCTGGTGCAGGGCGGTGGTCTGCTCCAGCTGATGGTGCTCCGCCTGAACCTCTCGCCTCAGGCCATCCCGCTCCTTGGTGAGATTCTCGTTGTTCTTCTCGAAGTGATGTACCACGCGTCGCATGGACTCCAGCTCCTTGTCCTGAGTGCCCAGCTGCGTTCTTGAAAATAATATATTTTAGGAAGGTAAAGCACGAAGCAGGGCATACCCTACTTGAGTCTTATGTTCTCCTGTTCCACCTCCCTCTTGGACTCGTCCAAGCCCGCGTATTTGCGGGCTATAGTCTCTTGGGACTTGGCCAGCTTCCCGTTGTCCTGGCGCACCTTGATCAGCTCGTCCTCGCGCACCTTGAGCAGATTGATGCGCTGGTTCAGCGCCCGCTTGTTCTTGTCCCTCTCCTGGACGGTGTACTCCAGGTCCACGGTGATCTTGGCCAGCTTGTTGTTCGTGGCATTGTGCTGGGTATTCAGGTGCTCGAGGTTCGTTTTCAGGGACAGAACCTGCAGGTTCTGTCGCACCTTCACCTTGGTCAGGATCTCGTTGGCCGACTTCATCTGGGATATCTGCTCCTGGTAGCGCGACTCTTCGCTCTTCATGGTCGACAGCTCCTTGGTCAGGGCGTCGACCTTTCGTTTTAGGTTGATGGCGTCACTAGAGGTTTCCTGGAGGGAACTTAACTTAATTAAGGGCCACAGATGGATAATATTTAAACCCACGTCCAGCAGCTTGAGCAGCTCCTTGTTCTTGGCCTCCAATCCCTCAATGGTGCTGTCCAGCTCGGTTGCGTAGGTTCGCTGCAGGTTCAGGCGCTTGTTCAGATCGTTTATCTCGGCGGTGAGGCGTTCCCGCTCCTTGCCATCGTCCCGCTTGCTCATGGCCAGCCGCTTCTCGTTGAGATGGGCCACCATCTGCTCCGATTCGTCCAGCTTCTCGCGCAGACTCAATACCTCGTCCTGGGCGGATTGTTCGCGGATCTGAGCAGCATCCTTCTGCTTCCAGGCGCCCTCTAGCCATTAGTATTTGTATTAAATTAACTACAAAGTTGTAATATCACTGGTAGAGCTTGCCTATGACCCCTCTTAGCTCCTCAATGGTGGCCATGTCCATCTTGCTCACTCGGGCGGCAGTTTCCAGGCGTGCCTCCAGGCTTTCGATTTCCTTTCGCAGCTCCTGGCAGCGTTCCTTCTCGATCCGCAGGTCGCTCTTGTAGCGAGTGCCGCAAATGAGCAATCTCTGGACATTGTCGGCATTGTTGGGAGTGTCCTTTTGCCGCAGAGCCTTGGTTGCCTGCACAGGGAAAGTATTTTAGAGATAGAAAAACTAAGGAATATAGTTGCTGCCCAACCTCTGGTATCTTCTCGCACAACTCCTTGTAGAAATCGTCATCGAAGTCATCCGGCACCAGTGGCTCGTCCTCGGAACCCGAAGCCTTGGACATCTTTTCAAGTTTAAGGTTCTTTTACACCTTATTGATAAAGCGTTACCTTGTCACGGCCACAAGTTGCCATACCGGCACAAGCTGCCCAGGGCAACCACAACAGGTTAGTTTGTTTACAGGATTGCGTCCTTTATTATGTTAAACTAAAAACTAGTATGTATAAAAGCGTCATTGTGCTCTTAGTCGCTATGGAAACAAAGTGCATAAATGCGTCGCGTCACTATCTATGGCTATCTGGGCAAACTTTGGAGTCAAGGGCATAAATACCCCCAAACTAATTGAGCTTAGGCTTAAACTTTCAACTTAAGACTAGGGAATTCCGCTAAACTGACTCGGTGACATCACAAGAGCTTCGATGTTTGGCCCTACGGCCACTCGTCCTCGAACTGGGCATCGTGTACCGTGTGGAAGCTGAGGCCAGTGCCCTCTGGCTTGTGCCAGGAGGGCAGCAACACGGTTCGCCAGAAGGATCTGCCCCGCACCAGACCCAGAAACAGTTTCCAGTTCTTTTTGGTGCCGAAATTATACGGATTTATGTAGATGCGTTGCTGCTGAAGAAGCCGTTTTCGCTCCGCCTCGTTGATGTGCGCCTCCACGCTTGTCTCGCCACGCGTGATGAGCTTCGCATGCCAGATGGAGAGGCTGCCCAGGGCTAAGACCACGGACACATTGGTGAAGGCCATGAACCACAGGGCACGCCGGCGGCCAGGGGACGGGGCATCCGTGTCCAGCAAGGGGGTTGGAAGATTGTGCACAGCTGGAGGCAACATGAATTCATCGTACTCATTGGGATGGGTCTGTAAGGGAAAACATGGAATTATACTCCGTTTTAGGCAAGGATAGGGATGACTTACCACTGGAATAATATGGCCACTTAGGTTAAACTTCACCGGCTGCCCCTCCAGAGGCTCAACCTCCGTCCAGCTCTCGCCATGATCCAGCCACAGGTATTTGTGGCCAATCTCCAGGCCGGCCACTATCAGGAACAGGCAGCCCAGCGTGGTGTACATCATGTAGAGGAAGAAGTACCGATGATTGGCATAGCCAACGCAGTTGTTTAGCCAGGGACAGTGATGATCCATCTTGAGGACGCAGCGATTGCACACGGAGCAGTGGTGCGTCCTGGGCGGCTTCGGGGCTATGCACTTGCCGCACATGCTGACCGCTTCCACGAGAGACACGCCCTCCGGCGGATTGCCAGCCGGTGTGATCACAGCCATCACATAGTGGAATATCACATTCAGGAGCAGCCAATTGCCCACGATGAGCAGGAAGTAGGTGACCAGCTGGCTCTTGGCCCACCAAAAGGGCAAGCCGATCCAGTAGGCAATGCTGACCACGGAAGTGGTCAAGGCAGCCACCCCGACAACAAAGAACTGAAAGGATATGACTATGAAGTATGAACTCGAAGTTTGACTTAAACTATTACCGGTCCCAGGCAGTGAGTGTAGTTGTCCACGAACCAAAATATGGGGGTCAAGCAGACGTCCGAGGCGTAGGAGGAGTTCATGTGGGCGTTAAAGGTCAGCGAGTGCCAGCAGTGCTTCATGTAGGACCAGCGCAGGCGACAAATCGAGCTGGCGACCGGCAATTATCGCGATAATAATAAAAGAAAACATTGCAGATTAGTGCAGCTCCAATTGGAAGGAATGAAAACAGTTAGCTTACAGCAGCTCCTGGCTGGAGTGACCTCTCCACGTGATGCGCGCCATTTCTATATGTGGTGTTTTATTAACTTAAACCCTTATCTACAGCATTTTTGGTTTTAAATTAACTTTTATTTTGCAAACAAAATTTTGCAATTGGTTTTTCCCAGTTTCAGTGTGACCACAGGCAAGAAAATTGGAGACCAGCTGATGTCTATCGATAGCAGCTATCGGCTGGCGGTCTATCGCTTGTCTGGCACCTTTTGACAAAACATTTGTTTTGCATTGTCCGGTGAAATTCGTTGAAAATTCAGATTTTTCGCCATGCGTTCACGCAGCAGGAGTCGCAGCCGGCAGAGAGAGCGCCGGCGACGCAGCAGATCCGACTCCAGAGAGCGCTACAGGTCCCAGAAGAGGCAGCAGCACAACTCAGTTTCCAGAGAGCGGGAGAAAGACAGGGAAAGGGATCTGCACAGGGAGAGGACTTCTAATCGCAGTTCCCGACGCTCCAGGGAAAAGGATACAGTGCCTCGGCGACGTCGCACACGCTCATCATCCTCCAGCAGCTCGGACAGCAGCAGCGGCAGCCCCAGTTCGTCCAGAAGCTCCTCTGGCAATCGGAAATCCCAAAAGAAGTCTGTGGAACGCTGGCCGAATGATCGGTTCCACGACAACAACGACCGGCGGCAGAATCCCTTCCGCGGCCGAGCTCCCGAAGGCAGCTTCATCAATGATCCCGCTGAACCGTCCACAAGAAGCCATCAAAGAGGCCGCGGTGCCGCCGGTGGCCATCACTCCAATGCCAATGTGAATGCCCGCAGGAACCAGCGGGTTCGCATCGGCGAGGAGGGCGTGCCCGAGGTGTGGGGCAAGAGTCCAACCAGGCCAGAGAACGACGACGTGGAGCTGGTTAAGGGATCCTACGTTGGACCCAAGAAAAAGAAAAAGAAGGGCAAGAAGAAAAGCAAGAAATCGGACAAGAAATCAAAGAAGAAATCAAGAAAAACGAAGAAGAAAAAGAGCAGGAAATCCAGCTCATCGGAGGGCTCCTCCTCCAGTGATGACTCCAGCAGCGAGGACAGCAGCGATGACTCCAGTGATGACACGAGCAGCTCCAGCTCCGAGAGTGACGATGAGTCCCAGGAGGAAGATGTTTGGCTGGAGAAAACCGCCGAGGGCATTAAGAAACCCAAAAAGAAGAAGTCCACAACTAGCAAAAAGGATAAGAAATCGAAAAAGAAGAAGAAGAAGCGGAAGTCTGAGCTGGCTAAATCAAAGAAGAAGAGCTCCTCCTCCAGTGGCAGCAGGTCCAAGACCAAGGACAGTTCCAACCACAACGACGAGGATGTGGGTCCCTCCCTGCGAACCGGCGGCAGCCTCAATCAAAAGGACTTTGGCAAGGCCCTGCTACCCGGCGAGGGAGCTGCCATGGCCGCCTACATAGCTGAGGGCAAGAGGATTCCCCGGCGTGGAGAGATCGGCCTGACGTCCGACGAGATCGCTAACTTCGAGTCCGTGGGCTACGTGATGAGCGGCAGCCGGCATCGGCGTATGGAGGCGGTGCGTATCCGCAAGGAGAACCAGCTGTACTCCGCCGACGAGAAGCGGGCACTGGCCATGTTCAGCAAGGAGGAGCGGCAGAAGCGTGAGAACAAGATCCTGTCGCAGTTCAAGGACATGATACACAACAAGCTGCAGGCCAAGGACAAGAAGTAGAGGGAGAAAACCTCGATTTTAAAAGGTTCTGACGATGAATTGTAAAGACTTTTAAACCATTTTATAATTGAAACATGTTGAAGGTTTGGATTTTGCCCCAAGGCCATCGAAATGTCCTTTTCACTTTAGCAAAGGAAGATAAAAACCCTGTAAGCCCTTTGCATGGTACAAAAATAAATAGAATTACATAAAATCAATCTTTTAAAATACTGTTTACTTCCTTAATGCTTTAATTTTAGTTAAATTGAAAAAAATTAAAATTTAATTTGAAGCTTGCTTAAAACCATATAAGGAATTTTATGGTATTTTTGAATCATCCGGCGACTGGTCACACTGTCTGAAATGACCAAAACGTGGGGTTGAAAAACCTTTGAGCGAAACTGTGCCAATTCGTCAATTAAACCGCAAAGATTGCAAAATTTCGCGGTTACATCGATGTCAGCTCTTATTTACCAGACCCATTAACCGAATTCCGCGCCGCGACGTCCAAATTTTAGTTCAAATCGCGATTGCATGTGCGAAATAGGCAGCTGCAGCTGCGGCAGTGTGTGTGGTGCGAGCGAGAGAGACAGCTGACGAAGAGCGGAGCAAAACAAAGTAACGCTAACCGGCGCGAAGAAGAGGAAGAGCCCGCAAGACTGAAGAAGATAAGCCCCCGCCACATACAATTGAAAAATACACATTAGTAAACATACTCTCGCGGGAGGCACACACAAACCCACCCACACCAGTCGGCCGCGAAGGCACACCCACAAATACACTTGCCTCGTTTAATCAATTAACGGGACAACGGCTAGAGAGATTCCCAGTTCCAGTTCGTTTCCAAACGTCGCGTGCGAAGATTGTGTCACCGCCGAGAGCTCGCTCGCTCGCTCCAGGATAAGGATAACAAAGTATTCCATCGCTCCAATAAAGAACAAACGGGATATAGAGGGGTCCTTCAATTCCCACTTTCCTTTCTGTCGGAATTTAGTGGGAAATCGACGGGAGATTTTAAATCTCCGGGAACACTTTAATTTCTTCCAGATAGTACAGAACCATGGCCGTCTCCGGTGAACTACAGTCGCCCTCGAGCGAAATGGTCCTGCTCACGCCGAGCTCCGGGAACCCGCCATCCAGCATAGTGCCCAGCAGCAATCCTTCGAACCCCGCAGAACCGTCACAAAATCGCGAGGGATCTGCCGAGTCGGACAGCAGTCGGGTGGTGATCAAGAAGCAGCTGGGTCTGCTGGAGGGCGTGGCCATCATCCTGGGCATTATCTTCGGATCCGGGATCTTCGTTTCGCCCAAGGGAGTGATCATGGAAGTGGAGTCCGTGGGCACATCGCTGGTCATCTGGATTCTCTGCGGTCTGCTGTCCATGATCGGCGCCCTGTGCTACGCGGAACTGGGCACCGCGATACCCAAGTCTGGAGGGGATTATGCGTACATCTTTGAGGCGTACGGATCGCTGCCGGCGTTTCTATATCTCTGGGATGCCATGATGATATTTGTGTGAGTAACTTTGTTAACATTTATTTGTATTTTGGAACTCTTTTAGAAATTCATCGGGTGAATTTCATACAGAATTGGCACATGGCACAAATAAAAATACTTTAAATGCTGATTGATTTGTTATCGGTATAATTATAAAAATGAGTACATATGTATGTGTGTAGATATGTTTCATAACAAAAAGATAATAAAAATGTGACAGTGCGATTTCATCATTTCCTATCAATTTGACATGGATTTTTTGTGGGAAGAGAAGAAACCCTTCGTGCTTGCCTTGCTTCTCTTCGCTTTTGCTTTCATTCGAGTGTCCCAGTCTCTTTCAGAGCCAGGGTCAAGTTCAGGCCACTTGCCTTGGTAAGACTCTGGGCTAGAAAGTAGGATTAATGGGGATGCAGCCGGTTTGCCAAGGTTGTCTGGAAAGTGAAACTAAGCCATATCGCCCGTAATCTACACTCTGTACGCTTATTTATTGGGCCAGTTCCGCTGCTGCTTCACTAACTGTTTTATTACCTGCTATTTTTGCCATGTCGAGTTCGGCGATAAGCTAAAATATTTGTTTTTCCATTTGCTGCATGCGAATTATCGAATGGGCCATGCAGCCTGCGTAAATTTTCCACTGATTGCGTCTCCTTATCTCTTGCAGACCCACGACAAACGCGATTATGGGTCTGACCTTCGCCTCGTATGTGCTGGAACCCTTCTTCGGCGGCGCCTGCCACATTCCCAAGGAGGCCCTGCAGCTGCTGGCCGCCTTAACGATCTGCTTCCTCACCTACCTGAACTCGTACTACATGAAAGTGACCACCAAGATGCAGAATGTTATAATGTTCACAAAGATCGCCGCCCTGGTGCTGATCATAATCGCGGGGCTGGTCTGGATGTTCCTGGGAAATGTGGAGAACTTTGAGAGGCCGTTCGAGAACACCGAGACTGATCCCGGCAAGCTGTCGGTGGCCTTTTACTCCGGCATCTTTTCGTATGCCGGCTGGAATTATCTGAACTTTATGACTGAGGAGTTAAGGGATCCCTACCGCAATCTGCCACGCGCCATTTACATCTCGCTGCCGCTGGTCACCGGGATCTATGTGCTGGCCAACATGGCTTATCTGGCGGTGCTGTCGCCCTCCGAGATGATAGCCTCCAATGCCATCGCTGTGGTGAGAGTCCCTAACCTTGTTCCCCTTTTTGAGTTATCAGAAAACGCTTGAAATCGAACTCAAACTAGGTTTTAAAGTGTACATTTTAAATTGAGCAATTTCCTCGACTCTTTAAAGCTTTTAAAAGTTAATTCATTTGATCGGAATTGCTTAATGAAACCAGATCGGCTTTGTCAACTGATTTTAATTGTTCTCCCTATCTCTTTTCCCACACAGACCTTTGGCGACAAGATTCTCGGCGCCTTCTCGATGGTCATTCCCATCATGGTGGCCATCTCGGCGTTTGGCGGCCTTTCTGTCCACATCATGACCTCCTCCCGCATCTGCTTCGTGGGTGCCCGCAACGGACATATGCCGGCGATTCTGTCGCACATCAGCGTGAAGAGCTACACCCCGCTGCCATCGCTCGTGTTTCTGGTGAGTGCCCCTCAATTAGCGCACAAAAGATATGTATTATGTAATTAATCTCCAATTGATTTGGTTTTTTGTCCCGCTCGCAGTGCTTTCTCTCCATTGTGATGCTGGTGGTGAGCGATGTGTACGTGCTGATCACCTACGCCAGCATTGTGGAGTCCTTCTTTATCATGTTGTCGGTGTCGGCGGTTCTTTATTTCCGTTACACCCGACCCAACATGGAGCGGCCAATTAAGGTGAGTTTGGGTTAGTCAGTGTTGTCCAACTAAGGTAGTTCTTAGCCTGCATGTAAGTGTCCACCACACTGTCAAATGCCAACATTGCATTTGCATAAGTGAAAGCTAGATATGAGAAGAAAAAAAGCTAAGATATATTGTAATATGGCAAAAAAATAGCTATAACCCGAAAACTAGCTATTTAACGCTAAAAAGGGCTAATAATTACAAATTGTCTGCACTGATTCTTCTGTTCTCCTTTGTGCACACTTCTTCTTCTCTTTTGTGCTACTGTGCGTGAGCGGCAGCGACGCCGACGGAGAAAAATCCTATCCCACGGGAAAGGGCCGTGCCGGCCCTGGTCTAGATCTCTGAGACAATAAGACCTAGAGCTAAATTTAGTCTAAATAGCCTTTTGCAAACCGTTCTTATCGATATATTTCATAATTATCGGATATATTTTCTTACTAATTGTAATTCTGTAACCTGAATATACATAGTTCTAACATCTAAACTGTAATTTTTATACGTATTATCTATTGTTATGTTTATGTGCCAGGTCGCCGTGTGGATTCCCACCGTATTCGTCATCGTGTGCGGCTTTCTGGTCGTCGTGCCCATCTATGTGGCGCCCTACGAGGTCGGCATGGGGGTATTAATCACCCTAATTGGCATACCTTTCTACTACGGCGGCGTCGTGTGGAAGAATAAGCCGAAATGGGTGCAGCAGGCGATTGGTGAGCATTAACACCAACCCTAAATTGTCCAGCTATTGTATGGTTCTCTTTTTCCCTTCATAGACTCGCTGACCTTCACTTGCCAGAAGCTCTTCCTGTCCGCCAAAGAGGAGAAGCAGGACTAAACAAAAAACCAAAAAATGAAAGGAAACATCACTATGACTTGGCGTTTTGGACTTCCAAACGACCAGCTATTAAATCTCTTTATATTTATGTGCGTACGCTTAAGGCTCTCGATGGATGGAGGCGGAGAACAGCGACTCGTTGAACCTGAAAACCAAAAAACAAAAGAAAAAGCGAAAAATAAGACCTGGAGTGGAGCAGGAAGTCAGTCTTACTTCACATTTCTATAAATATTTATAAATCATGACAAACAAACGTTGACCTAAAGTGCAAACTCATCGAATAGTAGTTCTTAACCCTTCTCAGCATTTTGTGGCATTTATTTGCACAGACTTTGTAAATTCTAAACCAAAGTAAGCCATAGTCGCAATTTTCACTACGATATTTGCCATTTTCAGCGGTTCCTTACCCAATTTTTGTTGCATATTGTTTAGAAAGCCATTCATTATCATTTGTCATTATTTTATTACTAATTTGTAACCTACCTAAGTGCATTGCATTTTTGTAATAAAGATTTTTGTACGTTTCGAGGACGAGCTTTGTTGCATCTTTTAGGCGCTGGCCGCCAGAAAAGTATGCAACGCCATGTGGCCGGCAGATTGGGGGAAAACAATACAATTGATAAGGTTGAATTATTGATTGAGCATCCAATTGCGTTTGGGCCTGAGTACTCCACGCTAATCAATTATTGGCTGATAAGTACTGTTGCTATTTTTAAGCCATTCATGTCGGAGAAGTCGCTATTCTGGCCAAAAATAAATCGCCGCTGTCGCCGGAATTGATATGTTTGTCGGACTTTCGGATGACGCCAGCGCTATATTCGATCCGAGCACTGATGGAGTATTCCGCACGGATCCGTGGCCGAGTCTAGGTGTTTTTAATTGATAAAACTGTAGCGCGTAGTTGGGATTCCCGGCACGGATGCGCAGGTGCGCCTTCTATGCAAAACTGGGCGAGCGAGAGATTGATTGGTATTCGGATTCGTGTTCAAGCGCTCGTTTAATGGCTTTTTAAGTATTTATCATGCAGGGAGCACGTCTAGTTACCAGATCGCTCGTAAAATCGTCTCGATTCAATTTAATGCTGCTTTATTATGGCCAAATAATTGAGTTATTGCGACTCGCGGGGCATCTTAAGTGCCAAGTGCCGATGTGTGCTTTGTAACAGCTTTTTATTAGATATTCGCTATCTACGAAGTATGAATTTCGCCAGTCCCGGACCCAAGATAAACACCAAACAGTTGCTAATTGCTGGCACGTGAGCTCCACCTCCGCCACAGATAAAACACACTCCGATATTGATGAACTACTCCAATTCCAGTTTTATTGATCGATTCCAAGGCGTTGTGTTGACTCAATGATCGATGGCAAATATTTGATATATTCCGCTTGACGTTTGCATAATCAATTGCATTCTAGATCATAACGTATCAATCGCCGAGGAGTTCCTCCTCTTCGGACGAGCTCTGGCCGCTGGGCGCTCATGTGATAATCATGCGATTATTTTCTGACAAATATTGACACCTTTTTGGGCAATCATCGGAGCCTCTCTGCACAATGTCGTGTTCAAACACTTAAATTAGCAATGGGAAAGCCCGCTGAACAGCAATCAGTTTGGCAGATGAAGCTGAACGGACCGACTAGAACCGGTAACTAAATTAAATGCAAAATAAGATAAACTGACTTTAATTTGATTGGATTGCCTGGAAATATTTTCTTTATATGTGAGTTTCCCTATTCCTGGGTCCTTAAGTGATGGGTATCATTTTTAAGAAACTCTTAGGATGATTTTCAGAAGTCTTTACTGTACAAACAAATTATTAAAAGCAAAAATAAAGGAATATAATAATATGTGCATATGAAAATCTATAAATATTCAAGCATTACCTGTAAAATATGTACTTTAAATTCAGTTAAAACAGACTATTAGAATTTATAATATTTATATATTTGTTACAATCTGAGTGTAAACTTTAAAATGAATTGCCTAACACATATACAACGTTTTTTTTTTCGCAAATGTCTGCTGAAAATATTTTGGACTGAAAAAGTTAAAGGAAAAGTATTTTAGTTCTTTGTACAAAGAATGCTAAGCACTTTTAATAAACAAATACTTTTAATAAAAAACAAAAAAATAAAAAACTACCAACTGTTATTACATTTTCATTCATAAGTATCCACCCTCAAACAAAAAACAATCCCTTGCCTTTAAAGTTTAGGTTTGGCCACCGAAAATTGCGCAAGTTGAGGCCATTGGAAAACTTTGTTTACTGTTAGTAATCGCTATATAAACTTGGAATTTCGTACGCTTGCGATTAGGTTACAAATCGAAAACAAAAACTGGGCCCAACCTAGGCAAGAAGCATAATCACGAATGATAGAAAAACACATTGAAAAGTTTGGTGGCTTTTTTCACCATCACGAGGACTCCGTTTTATGACTGGCTAACAGTTGAAAGCCTGTCTGAGCCTTGGCATTTGAATGTCTGATTTCGTGTGGCCACCATAAAGATATAAATAGATATCAGAATGCTCTGCTCTATATACTTACACATTCGCCATGTCGATCACGCACTGCCGTCCCATACAAGTGTAATGGCGACGTTACACAGATCGAATCGAACCGAACCGAAAAAGTGAGAATAAAATAATGTAGGGGCACCTACAGCGCTCGAAACGAAACTGTAAAACGTGCGAAAAATCGCTCAATGAATGCGGCACCTTGCCTCGGATAGATCGCCTGGTTTTGAGGACCCCGCTTCCAATTAGCGACTTTCGGCATGACGTTGCCGTCGTTGTCGCGTTGACTCGTCGGCTTAGTAACGCTTAGTGGAGCGAACAAAAAAACAGCCAGCGAGCAAATAAATAATAAATCGGGCAAATTGTATGCAAAACAAAATATTATCAGGAATGATCGAAGGCAGTTACCACTTTGGCTGCGGCATTAGGTGTGAATTATGACGAGTTTTTTGGCCAGCGAGGAAGGGAATTTGATCGACAAGGGCGGCCCGAAAGCCGAACCGCGTTAAGTATACGCCGTGTGGCGCGGCGTTAAGTATACGCCGGGTGGTGCAGGCTGTAGGCCTAAGTGGGCGCCTTAGTGGGTCGGCCTGCACTATGCCCCCACTATTTCGATATTCCATTTCCGATCCCCGACTCGGATCCGATCCCATATATCGATCGATCGTCGTCGTCGGCCGTTCGTGTCTCCGCCTCTGCGACAGTGTGTGTGCGGTGCAAGCGCTTCGGGCGGGGATTTCAGCTTTCGAATTTTCAAGTAGTTCGTTGACTGCCCGCTGAGGAAGTTGTGAAGGTGCTCCGCCAGCGAATCGTCCGCGCAGTCTAGAATCTGTCACCCGATCGGAAGGTGCTGTACCCGCTCTCTCTCGCCAGGAGTCCTCCTCACAGAATCTATCAGAGAATCACCATGAAGTTTGCCCTTATCTGCGAGGTGTCGTTTCTGCTGCTTTGCTGGACGCAAGGTAATTATATTTGCAGATTTCCGTGAATTCTTTCAACGTCACCCCGCACCTGAGTCACCTGGGGGTCCAAGGTGTGCAGATATTTGTTTTTGAAGCAAAACAGAAATAACCATAAATCGATATCTATTCGCGCGAAGTTCCTGTGACTACGTATTACTAGACATAGTCATAGGGTATTTTTAATAAGGGGTCACTGAGAATAATTGGGTGTGTATTTCGTTATATAAGTAAAAAAATATTTAGAACAACAGTTTCTGAGAGCTTATAGCCAATTTTAACTTATTAAAGATAAATTAATCGAGAAAATACAGTTTTCGAATTATTAAAAAATTGTCTTTTATAAGAATTTCCTTCACAATGATTTCTCAAATAATTAACTAATATTTTATATTCCTTTTTTATGTACAAATCTTAATACATCTAATCTATTTCAAATTTTATACTGTCATCGTGGCTCCAATGTCGACTATTCTTTATTTCGTAGATGTGATCTTTTTAACTTTTTAATGTGTTTTAGTTTCTCGTTCTCAAAGTTGTAGTGTGACCGTAGTTCTTGTCTTTTCTTAATCCTAATTTTGTTTAATATTATCTTATCTCAAATTGGCACAGCGGAATTAAAACATAAATGCGGAAATTCATATTTACATAATGCTACTTCTTTAAAAATGCCAAAAAGGTTACACTATGCCATAGTTGTCATTTAATTAATGCTTACAATACTCAATTTCCTTTAAATATAGCTCTTTAATCTTTGTTTCTAAGTATCGTTGACTAAAGTACATAAAAAATATGTAACATATCAATCATGTGACTCTCTGTTCGAGCTGCTTTCTCTCTGTGTACTGGGCCACGCGTGTGACTCTGGCCCATATCAGTTACGAAATGTCAATACCTGATATTAGGGGGATCTGGGCATTAGCAGTCATAAGCACACACTTCACGAAACTAATTTCGACCAGTTTAATGGTGTTTATTCCACTTGAAGCTGTCAATTAAGACATTTTATGGTTGGCCACTTGATTTAGGTGTTGAGGAGCCTTCTATCTTTGTCAGACACTCGCCATTATCTCTCATAACCTTGCTCAATATGCAAATAGTTCGGCCCAAAAGGAAGCTCGATAAATAATATTTACATCTGTAGTCCAGACTTTCCGCTGTGACAGTTTATTATCTTAATTACCAGCTGGCTTAGGAGCATTTAAATTCAATTGACAGGTTCGATTACAACGAAATATCCACATAATATTTACGACATAATATCAAATGGCCATACCTGACAGCGAACTAATTTTCAAGTAATCTAAGGCCAGAAATAAATATTATAATATATTATATTATTACAAATAAACACTTAATTAGCGGAAAACGGCGCTGGGTCTGTCATATGATACGTTAATGCCGAGACGAGAGCTCGGCAAACAGAAATTATCACCAATCACATGCAAATTAGCCTTTAAATAAGCTGAGCGCTTTCCTTTCGCCTGGCAAAAGATTCCATGGAAAATAATGAAAACTGTTTGCTTGCGCCATTATCTGGATCTACTTTATGTCAATATCAATCGCGGCGATATCTAATTATTGGCCCGAACGTGCCGTGCCCTTGACGCTCGCGCTGTCCGTGCTTTCCTCGGAGGCCTTAGTTATTTGTCCAGCCATTGACTAAAAAAAGAAAGAGCTCCCCCATTTGTTATGCCTTAATTCACAAGTGCTCGTATATATCAGAGATAGCCCGGAAAAAACGAAAAACAAAAAACCGGGAGAAGGTCAAGTGCGGAGGGGTTGAAAGACCCGCCGGGCACGTGATCACTCATCAATCGTTCCGGCTCGAAGATTCCAGATTGCGCCTGACGGGGGCTGTCTGCAAACCGGGGGAAAGCACTTTAATTTGTCCGATTAAGGACTAAGTGCGAATTCCTACGGAATATTGATGGAGGCTTTATTTCTGGGAAAACAATAAGCCAAGAGGTAATGCTTGTGCAAACATTAGCTTTAGGTCAGCGGAAATAAATTGTTATATCAAGGTTTAATCAAAAATAGAAGCCTATAAAATAATTAAATAATATGAAGTAAGATTAGAATTAAGGATAGGAATATTCTACATTTTATTTATATTTTTAACTTAACCTTAAAACCTCAACTCAACTCCCTTCCAGCCGTCAACAGCCATGTCTTCGGCTACTCCGAGCCCAACCAGCGTCGGTGGGCCCGCCATCATGGCCACTGTGCCGGGAAGACCCAATCACCCATTGCCATTACCACCAGCCGGGTAAGATCTAGAGCTCTAATCCTAGGGAGACCCATATAACTAAGATTTGTTGACCCTTGCAGACGATATCCGTTCACATGCCGGCGGTGGACATGATTGGCTACCACAACTTGCTGCCGTATCCCCTGAAACTGGTTAACAACGGGCACACGGGTAAGCACGGAATATAAAGGGAATGTCTAATTAAAATACTAATTAAAATTCCGCCTCCTCCTGGCAGTCTCCATTGGCATTCCCAAGGTCAATGTGAGCGAGGTGGGCGAGGACTTTCTGCCCTACATCCGCGGCGCCAAGCTGCCCGGGGAGTTCGAGGTGGAGGGCCTGCACTTCCACTGGGGCGACAAGAACAACCGGGGATCCGAGCACGTCATCAACGACATCCGCTACACCATGGAGATGCACATCGTGCATCGCAACAAGAAGTATGCCACCATTGGCGAGGCCCTCAATCATCCCGACGGAGCCGCCGTGCTGGGCTTCTTCTTCAATGTGAGTGGAAGGAGTGCTCATTCCGAATGATTTGTAAACCCATTATCCCCCCCGCAGCTCGACGAGGACGAGGGCCCGGGCCTGGTGACCATTAACCGCCATTTGCATCTGATTGCCGATGCCAACCAGGAGGCCACGCTCAACGTCACCTTCTCGCTGTCCTCGCTGATTGCCGGCGTGGATGTGGACAAGTTCTACACTTACAAGGGTGGGTATACCTCCCAAGATGGGATATTTTTCAAAGTGTAATTTCCAGAGGGAGCGCCCCAGTGGCATTAGCATTCAGGGCACGCTGCCAGAGCCGACAGCGAATCGATGTCGATCCTAATCTGTGATGTCACTCATCGGAATTCCTATTGCATATTGCAGGTTCCCTGACCACGCCGCCCTGCTCGGAGGCCGTCACCTGGATCCTGTTCCCCGACCCCATCCCCATCTCGCCCAAGCAGATCTCCCGCTTCCGCCAGCTGTCGGACACGCAGGATGGGGCGCTGGTGGACAACTTCCGGACCCTGCAGCCGGTGGGCAACCGCCGGATCTTCGCCCGCACCGGCCACGTGCGCCACACCTCGATCGCGGCGCTGAAGCACGAGGGCGACTATCTCAAGTACGACTGGTTCTACTGAACCCTCGGCGGAGCTCGCGGCGGATGTGTGGCGGATCACTGTGCCATCCCAAATTAGGCTACCTCTAAGCTAAGCATTTATTAAGTTACACTAACACCTCAAACTAGTCTAACCCCTCGCGGAAAAGTAAACCCTTTTCTACAATCAAGAATACAAAGCTAAGATTTTTAATGGCAAGTTCAGGGACTGATCATATGGGATTTGCGACCGTACAAGGTCAGGGAGTTGGGTATGTCCTCCACGAAGAATCTGGCCGGGAATATGGAGAATGTCTTGTGGAGCAGGTCCTTCAGGGTTCGCTCCACGGTCTCGTCCACCAGGGGACGCAGGGCCTCGAACAGGTCCCGCCAGTTCTCGTTGAAGAACTGATTCGTGCCCTTCTCCACCTCCTTGCTGTGGCCATTGAAGAGGTTCTCCATGTTGGTGTACACCTTGCCCACCTCCAGCTTCACCTTCACGGACGTTATGTTGTAGAAGGTGAATCCGCCCTTCTCGTACAGGTGCGTCTTGGTGCTCATCAGGATGTTCAGATCATCTGTCAAGGAATATAAAGTCGGGTTAGTAAGGGTCAGTCCTGCCTGAAACCTGAACTCACCTATTTTCATGGAGATCTTTCCAGCGCCATGCAGGGGCACCAGTAAGATGCGACCCACCATCTTGTACATGCCGTCCATGCTCATCGTGGGCAGGTAGATCTTCGTCAGCCAGCTAAAGTCCTTCTTGCTCACTCTTGAAATTAATAAATACAGAACAAATGAGGATAAATTAAGCTAAATTAGGTTTTTTTGAATTTTACTTATTGTTTTTTGAGTTCAACTTGTTAGCATTTATAGCATTTAGTATTGTAAGTTAAGATTCCGCTGACATTAAGAAAATTAGGAGTAAGTAAAACGAAGACTACGGTCACACTACGATTTGGAAAACGAAGAAAAGCACATTGAAAAGTTAAATCAGAAAAAGAAATCGACTAAATAAAAACTACGATAACAAACTATTTACTTTCCAGGAACAAATAATTGTATGGCAGTTTGGAATCATTTTCCTGCTGCTCTTGGCTCAATTACCTTGTCAAAAGAAATAGTTGTTGGTGAATCAATCCATATTCCAATTACTAATTAATTATATTTCAGCAAAGTTGCCTATTAAATATATAGTTACAGCCTTAAATCGTTTTAATAGGCTTCTAATTAGAAATATTAAGCCGGTTGGGAACTTCCCAGCTAATACATATTTTTTGTATGGGGCTCAACGACCTCATACGATCGGCTACTCACTTGCTCTCCTTGATCACCATCTTGCCAAAGCCGCGGATCTTCATCTCCGTGAGATTGGCTGCCAGGGTGGCCACATCGCTGTTGTCCTGCTGGAACACCAGCTGATCCTGCCGCATGGGGTCAATGGGGCCAAAGGATTCCTCTATCTCAGGTATGCCTGTAAATAATACATATTTAAAGATATTTTATATAGGGAAACTATTTAGAGCGGACTTACCCTTGATGAGCTGGTTCATGAAGCCCTGGATGGAGCGCGTTGAGCATTTGGTGAACTCCGGTTCAAAAATCCGGCAGGACTCTATGTAGGAGGCTGGAAATTACAAAGAAACGTAAGTAATACAACCAAAAATACAATTTGAAGACTTTTAAAGAGGCAAGCATTTTATTTAGATTAATTATTAATTAATGAATTAATTCTTTGAGTGATTGAGTGACTCTTCTACTTCAACTTGTCTCGCACTTACGCTTTTCCGTGTAGAACTGAACGCCCTCGATCCCCTGGAGGCCGGCCTGGAGCAGTATCAGTAAGCCAATTATGTGCATCGCGGAAAGATGTCGTCACTGTCACTCTCACTCTGTCACAATGGAAATCTCCAGAGGCGGCTGCCTAATCGAGTTTTGCGCACGCCAGAAGCGAATGAGATACAACTGGGAACGGTGTTCGCTTTTATCCGAACTATTTATATAGCCGATACTCCTATGACGACTAGGGAGCAATTGATGAATCGAGAATGAGGCCTTTGGGTAATACCAGAATCAAGCAATTTTCATTTACTCGCACTACGAAATCTAATTTATTCCAGATTTATTATTGCATAAAAAGTACGAGTTTTGAACACTGGGAAATATTTTCTTGTTAAGCATTTAAAAAAATTATAATATTTATGAACCATTGCAAGACAAAAAATTTGTTTTTGATAGAACCCAAATAAAGATAATTGAATTTATTTTAGGACTTATCGTTATTTATGATTAAAAGATTATTAAATTACAGGGGAAGTAATCATTATTAGATTTAAAATAAAGCTCATGCAATAGAACTCAAAAATTAATGAATATTAATAAATTAGGCTCTGTTTAATATGAGTTTTTGAGTATTATTTTATGTCTTATTTATATGTAATAAAGTTCGCATTATTTTCCCCCTGTGTACTGGCTGGTAGCTACTGTTATTGCTGTTGTTATGTGCGACTCTGAAACTGTAGCGACTTCACCTTGCCACCGAACCGGTAAGCTAATTTAATATCTGGCTGGAAAATACGCCAACAACTACACGAATGGCGGCGGCAAAAAAATGTTTGCACAAATACTCGAGCTCGTACCCGTGCTCGTAGTCGTACTCGGACCTCACAAACTTAATTGCTCCGAGACAGGTGAAGTAAAAAGCTTAAAACTGCCATAATAAAGTCATTAAATGGAGAGGCGGCAGCATCTTTGTAAGCGATCTCAATGTTTCTCGGTCGTCAAAGTGACAAATGGAAATCTTGGAACTTTGTACGGCTATAGTGCAGTAAATATACTATGCATACGAGTATATAGCGCTGCCTGATTTCCTAATGATGTCAGGGCCTTTTTGATATGTCAAGAATTGCATTGGTTCTTGCTTTGCATTTTTCTAGGCTTTTTAAGAGAGTTTCTTACGAGGGGGACTTACGATATCGCTGATAAGTTTACTATACATTCGAGTATATATAGAGGTTTTCCTATTAGAACAATCCGCGTAGTTCGAATAGATTTTAAAATAATTATATGTCTCTAGTTTTATAAATTTTTACGGCTTTTAAAGTCAACTTGTAAGTTAAAAAATTTTAATTTAGGTTGCAGATAAATTAATGGAAAAAAAAATTGGTTCTTATGTATGTTATTAGTTTACAATGCCCCAAAGAACATTTTCCATATCTCTTAGAATTTTGAATTAATGTGAATTTGTTTGAGAGAATTTCTTAATGTGTTCTAAGAATTACTTATAAGTAATAATTATTGTGTTTTCTCTCAATATCTTTTTTTTTTACAGACAGTGGAAATATTCCATTAAAAGAAAGATAACACTATAAAGCATTTGGGCATATTCAAGAGATTTACATAAATAATTTTCAAATATTAAATAGAAATTCCTATTTTTTTCTTAGAACAGTCTTCACTCTTTAGAACGCACCCAAGTTCCCATTACGCTTAGAGAATGCATTCCGTGGGTTGTGATAAGAAAAAGAAGCCTCCCTTCCGTCTCCCGATTCCCGAGTCCCAACTCTCGCGAATCGCACTTGGTACACTTCTTCCCGGACTCTACTCGCTTGACTTAGACCGATAAGCCCTCTTCAATTGGATGCCATATATGAAGTATATGTATGAGATCGCAGAAAAAGAGGCATTTGCGAACTCATATTTGCCGAGGCCTCTTTAGTTTCAATTCTAAATGGAACCCAGCCAGTTGAACTTTTAAGGCTACCATGTGGATTGGCAAACTTGTAATATTTTCCATGCTCTGTGGCTGGGCCGCAGGCCAGACCTGTACGAAGTCGACTTTTGTGACTGTCAAAGGAAAGCGTGTAGTAAGTAAAGTAAGCTCAATAACAATTATTCCCTAAAAGTAATACTTTTTATATATTTTTATTAAGGAAAAAAAGGCGAATGTGTGCTGTCCGGGTTACAGAAGAGACACAAGTCACAAGATCGGGTTGAAGTGCATTGCCACCTGCAAAGTCAACTGCGGAAGTGGCAGGTGCACCAAGCCGAATGTGTGCACCTGCAACAGGGGCTATGCTAACCTTAACAAAATATCATCTAATCGGTGAGTCAACAGGGATTTGATAAAAAGATTAATTAACTAAGAATATTAAATATATGTAATTAATATTAAAGGGAGGAATTAACTAAAGCTCAACAAGTTTGCCTAAGTGAGAGTTAATTAAAATAAATCAGGGAATGTTATCGTTATGAGTTTTAAAATAAAAATAAATATTATTTGCAGTCCCTGAAATTAATTAAATATATTTACTTCCATAAATTTTCAAGTAATACTTTGCATCTCTTATCAGTTTCTTACAAGGAAAAAAAACAACAAGTTTGTACCATTCATAAGTCGAATATTACGTCTACTAAATTGCCAAGCTCTCTTATCGTGGATTATATTAATACATAATTCCGTTTCCGATTATTAATCATTTTTGTGAATGATTTACATCCTCTTTAAAAATCGTTAGATGGCCGAAGTTTATTTTATATTTAGCGCAAAGTAACTGATAATTACTTGAGGGCTTAATTTCAAGTGTAATTGCATTTATCAAGAATTTAAAAAGGAAACACTTTACATATTTGGCACTGATATAAATGAGTGTGGCTATCTCTGTGGTTTCTCATGTTTATTCTGAAGTTTTTCCATTAAAGTTTCCAAAAAATGAATGAGTTATTTTGTAAATTAGTTTTGTATAGAAAAAATCTCCGAATAAATATTAATATTGAATATATTCTTTTGACGCTAAATCCCCTAATACTCGATTTTAACCCTAATCTTCTAATATTCTTCTTAAATAAAGTATTGTGTCCTTGATATATCCTCTTCTCCCCCACAGTTGCGTGCCCTTCTGCAAGGGCTGTGATCGCGGTATCTGCCAGTCGCCCAACCGCTGCGTCTGCCACAAGAACCACCGCCTGGACCGGAAGACGGGCAACTGCCTGCCCATCTGTCCCAGTGGCTGTGCCAACGGCGTCTGTGCGGATCCTAACCGATGCAGGTGCAACGAGGGCTACTCCCTCAACGCCACCACGCAGGTGTGCCTGCCCAGCTGCCAGGACAACTGCGGCCGGAACAATGGCTTCTGTGCGGCGCCAGATCGCTGTGAGTGCAATTCGGGCTACATGCCGAAGCCCAACTCGGAGTCCTTCGCGTGCCAGCCCGTGTGCCGGAACGGATGCGGAAACGGGGTGTGCCGGGCGCCGGACGTGTGCGAGTGCAACAGGTTCTACCACAGGGACGCCGAGAAGCGGTGTGTTCCCACCTGCGACGAGGGCTGCATGAACGGGAACTGCACCGCGCCGGGCATCTGCGAGTGCCTGCCCGGCTACACGGCCATCAGCGAGTCCATCTGCCTGCCCCACTGCTCGAGCTGTGCCAACGGCTTCTGCTCCGCCCCGGGTGTGTGCACCTGCTACAAGGGATACTCGAGGGAGGGAGGCGTCTGCACTCCGCTCTGCGCCGGCGGCTGTGAGAACGGAGCCTGTGTGGCGCCGGGAGAGTGCACCTGCAACGCGGGATATGCCAAGTCCAAGGATGGGAGCAGCTGCGCGCCGGTTTGCGAGGGAGGATGCGAGAATGGAGTCTGTTCGTCGCCAGGCGAGTGCACTTGCCTCGAAGGATACAGCAAGGACAGCAAGGAAGCGAAGAGCTGTACCCCAGTCTGCAAGGGAGGCTGTGAAAATGGATTTTGTGCTTCTCCTGGCAAGTGTGCCTGCAGCGGAGGATTTAAGATGAATGCCGAGAATAAATGTGTTCCCATCTGCGAGGGAGGCTGTGAGAACGGCTTTTGTGCTGCTCCGGGCAAGTGCTCCTGCAACGAAGGATTCGGTAAGGAAACCGAGAGCAGGTGTTCTCCAATCTGCGAGGATGGATGCGAGTTTGGATTCTGTGCCTCGCCAGGAAAGTGTTCGTGTGACGAAGGATACGAAATGGATATCGGGAGCCACTGTATTCCGGTTTGCAGGAGTGGTTGCGAAAATGGCTACTGCTCGTCGCCTGGAAGATGTACCTGTCTCGAAGGATACAGCAAGGATACTGAGGAGAAGTGTACACCAGTTTGCGAGGGAGGATGCGAGAATGGGTACTGCGCCTCTCCCGGAAACTGTTCCTGCAATGAAGGATACAGCAAGGCCACCGAGAAAAGTTGCAGGCCGATCTGTGAGAAGGGATGTGAGAACGGATTCTGTTCTTCTCCTGGAAAGTGCTCTTGCAACGATGGATTCAAGATAAACACTGAGGACAAGTGTGCCCCAATCTGCGACGGAGAATGCGAGAATGGATACTGCTCCTCGCCGGGAAAGTGCTCCTGCAACGAAGGATACGAAATGAACGGTGAGAGCAGATGTGTTCCTGTTTGCAGGGATGGTTGCGAAAATGGCTACTGCTCCTCGCCAGGAAAGTGTACCTGCCATGAAGGATACAACAAAGACACTGAGGAGAAGTGTGCTCCCATTTGCGAAGAAGGATGCGAGAACGGATTTTGTGCTTCTCCTGGTAAATGCTCCTGCAACAAAGGATTCGGCAAGGAAACCAAGAGCAGGTGTGCCCCAATCTGCGAGGAAGGCTGCGTGAATGGATACTGCTCCTCTCCGGGTAAATGCACCTGCAATGAAGGATACAGTAAAGAGAATGATTCAATTTGTGGTCCCATCTGCGAGCAAGGATGCGAAAATGGATACTGCGCCTCTCCCGGAAACTGTTCATGCCACGAAGGATATAGCAAGGCCACCGAGAACAGTTGCAGGCCGATCTGTGAGAAAGGATGTGAGAACGGATTCTGCTCATCGCCAGGAAAGTGTTCCTGTCATGAAGGATATGAAGCGGAGAGTGAGGACCGATGTGTGCCAGTCTGCGAGGGAGAATGCGAAAACGGTTACTGTTCTGCCCCTGCGAAGTGCTCCTGCAACGAAGGATTCGAAATGGATATCGAGAACCAATGCATTCCAGTTTGTACAGACGGATGTGACAATGGCTACTGCTCCTCTCCAGGAAAGTGTACCTGTCTTGAAGGATTTGGTAAAGAAAGTGAAAGCAATTGTGTTCCCATTTGCGAAAATGGATGCGAGAACGGATTCTGCGCTTCGCCTGGCATCTGTTCCTGCCACAAAGGATATGCGATGAATGCCGAGAGCAAGTGTCTTCCAATCTGCGACGGGGATTGTGTGAACGGAAATTGCACAGCTCCCGGAGTCTGTTCCTGCCTCGAAGGATACAGCAAGGAGAGTGAACACAGTTGCGAGCCGATCTGCGAGGGTGGATGCGAGCACGGATTCTGCTCCTCCCCAGGAAAGTGCTCCTGCCACGAAGGATATGAGTTGGGAGGGGAAAACCTTTGTGCTCCTGTCTGTCTCGGTGGGTGTGAGAACGGGCTCTGCTCCTCACCTGGCACATGCACCTGCCATGTGGGCTATGAGATGAGTCCTGAGAACAAGTGTGCTCCACTCTGCCATGAGGGCTGCCAGAACGGATTCTGCTCCTCTCCAGGAGTATGCTCCTGCCTTGAAGGTTACAGCCTGGAGACTCCAAGCACTTGTGCTCCAATCTGTGTAAATGAGTGTGAGAACGGGTACTGCTCCTCACCCGGAGAGTGCTCCTGCCTTAAAGGATTCTCGAGGGAATCGCACACGACCTGTATCCCAATCTGTGCCAGTGGATGTTCCAATGGCAGATGCGTGGCTCCGAATGATTGCCAGTGCGAGGAGGGGTTCCTTTACGATTCCACAACGGGCAGCTGTCTGCCCCAGGAGGTGGCCACCACAGATCCTCCTACTCCCTCGAATGACTGTGAACGGATCTGCTGGAATGGAACCTGCCTCAATGAGGAGTGCACCTGTGAGGACAGCTACAAGGTGCACAGAGATGAGAGCAATCTCCTCCTGTGCCTGCCCATCTGCGAGGTGGAGTGCATCAACGGCTACTGTGAGTCCCCGGGAACCTGTGCCTGCTTCGACGGCGGACTGCCGGCGGCTGGCTATCTATGCCAGTCCATGGATGGATCACAGCTGCTGGGCAGAGAGAGTTCCTCCAGGCAGAGGAACCACCTGAAGTGGCTGTTCATCTCCATTGTGGCAGTGGCGGCCAGCCTGTCCATGGTCATAGCCCTGCTGATGTGTTACATCTTCAAGAAACGCTCTTATCGAGTGGATAACAGGGGTAAGTAATTTAAATTAATATTTAATAAGAATATTTATAATTATTATTATTTTACTTTGCAGAAAAGCAATTCGGTGTGTACTTCTCCGCCAACAAGGCGGATGTGATTCGTGCCTGATAATCTCACTATTTAATAAAAACTATACAGTAAATACGTACTTCAGGGGGAGGTTTTACTTGGAATACCAATTAAGTTGGCTATTTTGTATGCAAACTAGACTTAGAACTGGATTTACACAACCACTGGCCCTTTCTGTTGGTTTATAGCTATTTTTATTGGCGGCATTTTGTTAACTCTCATTAAAGCTAAAACTGGAATAGGTTTCCTATTTGGTGCTACTCTTCGATGCCTCCTTTGGCCCATACAGTTGCTGGGGCGTTGGTATGTCCTCCACAAAGAAGTTGGCCGGAATGAGGTGGAACACAGTGCCCATTACGTCGTACAGGATGTTCTCCACAGTCTCCACTATCAAAGGCTTAAGGGCCTCGTAGAAGTCCCGCCAGTTCTCGTTGAAGAACTCGTTGGTGCTGCGCTCCACCTCCTTGCTCCGGCCATTGAACAGGTTGTCCAGGTAGGTTCGCACCTTGGAGATGCCCAGTTGGGCACGCACCGCCGTCACGTTGTCGAAGGTGAAGCCCCCCTTCTCATAGAGTCGCGTTTTGGTCACCAGCAATATGTCAAGATCGTCTGTGGGAATTCGGCATTGGAAGCTTAATTAACATAGACACAACCTCAAGTCACTGAGACAAGCATACATGTCAGCATTTACATACAATAAATTACGCAATGGCATTGCTTAATAATGTATCTGCTTAATTATTCATTTTTATATAGAAAACATACCGATTTCAATGAATATTTTGCCAGAGCCGCTTAGAGGTATGAGGAGGATGCGTCCGGACATGTCGTACTTGCCATCCAGCCTCATTTTGGGCAGGTATATTTTGGTATGCCAACCAAAGTCCTTTTTGCTAACACTAAAAAGTAATTCAAGATATTAAAAATAAGGGATATTATTATTTAAACATTTTTATGGTACATACCGACTCTCCTTGACTGTGGTCTTGGCGAATCCCTTGACCACCAGCTCGGTGAGATTGGCCCGGATGGTGGCCACCTCGTTGTTGTCCTGCTTGAACACTATATCCCTCACCTTCATGGGATCGAAGGGGCCAAAGCGCTCTAGGACCTCCGGAATGCCCACATTCAGCTGATCCAGAAGCTTCTGAATGCTGTTCGTGGAGCACTTGGTGAAGCCCGGCTCGTAAATCCGGCACGAGGGCAGCCAGGCAGCTGGCAAGGGATTTGAGTGGAGTTAATCCCCATATCCAGGTATATATTGAGACACTTACGCTTCTCCGTATAGTAGGCTACGGCTGAGACCTCCAAGGTGATCCCGTTCAGGCACAAGATAATGGCAATTAGCCAACCGCAAATACGACCATGGCGCGTGCTGTTCATGCTGCCTGGGTAGCTGAGTCTGAGTCTGAGTCTGAGTAAGTAACTATCTAGGCGAGTAACTAACTAAGCAGCTGAGCACTCGCATCAAACGGTGTCACGCTAAACCACCGACTAGCCGGCGGCTGGTTGTGGGCCGGCGTTTTATTCTCGAGATGCGAGACTCCGAGATGTGAGACTCTGAGATTCGAGATCCGAGCTCTGAACATGGTAACGACTTACAGCCAACTTAATGATGCCGGGGCCAAGTGCAATTTATTTGGTATATTATTAATTAAGTTTTTATTTTTACTTAGTTCCTGGCTGCGATATATTACTATATATCACGGAACAAAATTAATTCTTGAACATCTAAATGGAAAGGCAACCTATTTCAACTTAAATTGTGTCGTATTTTATTTTGTAAGCATTATTATTTAACGAAACCATTAATTAAACCTGTAACTTTCTATCATAAAATAGCTTTATCACCGAATTATTTAAACCAAAGTGCAATTTATTTGGTATATTAATAATTAAGCTTTTATTTTTACTCAGTTCCTGGCTGCGATTACTAGACATCATGAGAATATAACGGAACAAAATGAATTCGTAGACTCTCTTAACATTTAAAATAAAAGACAACATATTTCACCTTAAATTGTGTCGTAATTTTATTATTTAACGAAACCATTAATTAAACCTATAACTTTAGTTCATAGAATACCATTATCACCGAATTATTTAAACCACAGAAATAACAAAGAGAAAAAGCTTATAAATTGTTGAGTTCATAATGCTGAAAATGCCATTAAAGTTAAATTCATCTCGTAACCCCCAAAGTACAGTGTTTTTCTCTCGGTGTATTTGTTCTAGTGAAAGTCTTTGATCAAATAGGTGGCCGGCACGTAGGAGAAGGTCTTCTTGAACCGATCCAGGAGCACTCCGCCCACCGTCTGCTCTACGGCCGGACGCATGACCTCGTAGAAGTCGCGCCAGTTCTCGTTGAAGAGCTGGTGGGAGGTGTCCTCCAGGTCCTTGTTGCCTCCGAAGAGATTCTTCAGCTCGATGTGGAACTGCTTGATCTCACGGAAGTTGACCTTGACACTCTGGACATCTGCGAAGCTGCCCTCGGGTGTGACGCGCGGCTTGACGTGCATTTCCAGGTAAATCAGAGCGTTTTCTGGATTAAAGAATGTTTATAGAGATATTTTCTAGTTTCTTATTACTTTAATAGGGGATACGTACCGGATTCAAAGTAACCGGTGCCTTGGCCATTGAGATTCAGGGCCACCACATGACCCTTGACCCTGTACTCGAAGTTGAAACGCATCTTGGGAACTAAGATTAGGGCCTTGGCCACATAGCGAGCGGGATCGTAGCTAAAAAGGTTCAAGAATAAAAAAAATGTAATAAAACTTTAATAAATAAATGGAAAATAATTGAAAATATTATTTATTTCTTCACCTGGCTTCCTTGACCACCGCCTGACCTGCTCCTGTGACATAGACCTCCTTAAGATCGGCATTAATGGCTATAGTCCTACTGGCATCCTGGGCGAACTTCACCCGTTTGATGTAGAGGGGATCGAAGGATGGTACGGCGTTATAGCCAGGAATGCCATCCTTCCACTGACGGAAGAATGACTGGAAATTGGCGGTTAGGCAGCGATTGAAGCCGGGATCCTCCAAAACACAAGGGGTAAGGAAGTCGGCTGAAATTAAGTGCATATAACAGCATTAATTTTAGATGGAAAATAAATTTACTGATTTTGAACATTCTTGTTCTTTAAACATTCACTAGAATATTTTTTAGGCACTTAATTTATGTATTTTAATTAATTTTCCTCACGTTTTTCGGCCAGGTATCTAGCAGCTTCGGTGGTCGTCCCCAGTGCCACCAAAAAAGTCAGGAACTTGGCCACTTTGATGAGCATCTTTATAGGGGTTTTCTCCAAAAATATATTTGCTTAACTAGAACAACTGTTTGCTCCGAAGGCACTGAATGAAATGACGATTCTGATCGGATTCGGGGAATTTTATTTAGAAATGAAACACTCCGATTTGGGCAACTTTTTAAATCATTTCTTTGTTTCGACGTTTTATATATTTATTTAGTTTATTTATTCCTACTCTGTTTTGGGCACAATTAGTAAGTAAACAAGTTTGTCAGCCTTAGACTTGTTGTGGTTCGTACAGGGTGCCTTTTCTTTTTCCATTAAGCTTGAGGTTATAACTTAACCTTTGGCAACTCCATTTCCACTTGTAAGTCTTTAATTACTGTCTATATATATATATATTTTTTTTTTTTAAATTTATATTTAAGCTAGATATACTTAATCTCGCTGTTCTAGCCGGCGATTATCTCACTTTCGCTGGCGCCGAACTGGTTCCACCAGACCATTAAAAAATGTCCGCTCATTGTGACGACTGCAAAGCGATCTGCTGACGGATTTATGTGGCTTTATAGATCGCCTTTTCAAGCCTTTTCAAGATAAATCATGGAAACCGCTTCTGCAAATTAGTTGCATATTAAAGTCAAGTCAAGAAGGTAACTCGGTGGATTTCAGCCTGCAACCAGCCATGACCAAGGTCTGCGGTTTTCGGGGTTGATGAACTTCCAGCTTGTTTTTTACACTAAAATAGATAAACTTGGATAAATTATTAAAGACTTTCAATATGCATTTTGTGCATTTATTTATACCATCATTATTATTAGCAATTTTATTCATTTAAGCAACTGATGTATATATTTGTATAATATCATTTTTTCAAGTGCTCTTAAATCTGCTAAAACGTCACAGGTCCAAAAATTCCCCTTTCTGTTTTAAATGGATTTAAATTAGACTATTTGGGTAATGGGTTAATGGAAACACTTTTAATTGTGGTTTGGGGAGTTTCTTCTCATATGTTTCTCATTCTCTGGCAGAGGCAAACACGCTTTAATTATAAACTTACCTTTCAGGTTAGCTCAAGAAGGGGAAAGAAGACTAACAGAATTAATAAGTTATTCTTTTATAATATTAAATAAATAGAATCTAGTAACTTTAATCATCAAGGGTTTCATTCCAGTAACAAAAAACGAAACAAAATGAATACAATTTGCCACAATCTGCTGCTAAGTGAACTCATAAATCGCATATGAAAACTAGTAACAAGTCATTGCCGTTTTATTTTTGGCATATCTTTGACGTAATGCCAGCAACCTGTTTTCGTAGCCAAAGCATATTGACTAGGTCAGTGGACCAGCTAAGCCAAGTCTTCGTAGTTGCCCACCTCAAGTGTGAATTTTGACAGGCCAGAGAAATGGCCACAAACTGAACTCAAATTGCTTGTTGCGGTTGCAGATTATGGTTAGTAAGTGACTGAGTGAGGGGTCCGCCTGCAGGTGAGTGCAGGCGATTAACATTTGAGGGGGAATTGCTTTACATAATTGGAATGCCTAACAAGTGCAACTACTTCCGCACCTTTCAGTTTTTAAAAGACATTTCGAGCTGTTCTGGTTTTGTATCAGTGATGGGTAGGGGTACTTTATTTATACACTGTACCTTAAGGGTACTATGACTTAAAGCCAATTCAAGTAAAAATGCTGAAGGAGGCATCTCCGAGCAGAATAATTAAAGTAAATACTAGACAGTATCTAGATATAAACTCCCAGGCTTTTATTTAAAAATAATACCGGCGGGTGGCTTATGTTTTTACAACTTTCCTTTTTCTCGATCCGAAACGTGTCGATCGCTCTTTTTGCCATAATTCAAGTGCCCGTATCTTCTTCTCTTAAAATCCAGCTTAATTCTATGCCATAGGACTCTTATCGATAACATTATAACAAACTGGTTACATTAAGGCGCAATACAGAATGAGGTGATTTTAATAAATAGATTCTACAAATTTAGTAAAATTGGATGATAAACATGTATTAGGCAATAAAATGGACCAATTATAATAGATAATTATCTATATCAATTAAAAAAATTTTATTTAATTAATTTCAATCTTAAATGAAATAAGGAAGGAGGATAAATAAGTTCTAGGTACTTTATAGCCAAGTTCTCCTCATCACTGCTGCGATCTGCGATCTCATTGCGTATGCGTGAGCGGTGCGATCTGGAAGCATAAATCGCTGGCCAAGAATTCGCCTCGACGACATTAATAACCTGATTGGAAATTACTTCTCGGCTTCTCGGGCTGTGTGTACCTGTCCAGGCAGGTGAGTGAGTGTGGGTACTCGGTCTCGTTGGTGTACTCACGCCCAACTGCTTTCGATTTCTATGCTGCATTCCAAGTCGGGTCGGCTCCGCTCGGTTCTCGTATCGGGAGTTCGAGCCTCGATCGCAGCTGATCGCCGCAGAGATCCAGAGACTTCGGCTCGACTCTAGCTCGAAGCTTTACTTATTATTTTTTGCTCTGCCCCATAGTTTTTTCCCCATCGGCGTTGGCGCGCTTTTGCGAAATGTTTGTGGCGGTATAAAAAGCGTTGCACGCCCTGATTTTCTTTCGAGTTTGTCGTTTCGATTCGCAGAGTCTCGAGTGCAAGTGCAGAGCGAGGTATTCTCTACTCTACAGAGGCAGTGCATTGGATATTTTGGAGATTGGTGAAAACTCGACATTGATTGAATTTCGAAACGCATTTCGGCAGAACGATGAAATTGGTAAGGTCGCGAGGGAAAGTGTTTATTTGCGCAGTGATTTCTTCTAGCAAACCGGTTTTTGGCCTGGCTTAATGGCTCTGTCCTTGAGCGAGTGTCTGGCAAGTGATAATTGCAGCCAGTAATTGAGATATATTTTGAAATACCTGCTCAAAAGCGGACCCATTAAAGCCGGAGTGGAGCTGGGTGTGACCTGGATCAGTGACTAAGTCATGCAAATATGTTTGCCCTCTATTTAAACCTATTTGTTTATTGGCTGTATTTTTCAGCCTTTAAGCCTGCTGCTTGTTGCGGCCGTGGCCCACAGTGCGTATGCGCAACACCAGGACTACACCACCCCGGTGCCCATTCTGAAGCAGATCGACAAGCACAACGACGACGGATCCTACACCTACGGCTACGAGGCGGCGGACAAGAGCTTCAAGATCGAGACCAAGTACGCCAACGGCGAGGTCTACGGCAAGTACGGCTACGTGGACGACCAGGGCAAGGTGCGGGAGATCGAGTACGGGGCCAGCAAGCGGGGCTTCGAGCCCGCCGGCAGCCACATCAACGTCCCACCTCCGACCTTGACCAACAGCAACCCGTACCCGCTGGGACCCAATGAGCTGGACGACGGGCAGTATCGCGAGGACCCCGCCGTGTACTACAAGGATCAGAAGTTCAACAGGCCCCTGGCCCCGGCCAGCAAGTTCAGCCTCAACGACTTCGGACGCGGCCAGCAGCAGCAGCCGCAGGCGTATGCCCCTCCGCAGCCCCAGCGCCCCTACTACAGCCCCGCCCCCCCGCAGCAGCCGTACTACAACCCCCCGGCCCCGCAGCCCCGCTACTACCAGCCCCCGGCCCCGCAGTACAACAACTACAACGCCCAGCCCCATCAGCAGCCCTACGCGGGACTGCCGCAGCAGCACCATCCCTCGCTGAGGAACCTCAACCTCTACACGGGCTCCTACAGCATCGACTACACGGGCAGGAAGTAGGTCCGGGATCTGGCCAGGGGAACGGGACGGGGAGGGGAAGAGAGCCAGCGACTGAAGTGTCCGAGAGGAGAGGACAATGCCAACCTTGTTACTGCCAAAAAAATCAGTCAACTCCGCACACCCCACATAAGCTATACCATAATTATAAACTTTTTATGTACCATATATATGTTCTTGTCTGTGTGTAATAAATCGAGTTTCGAGACCTAAAGCGTTTACAGTGTAAACACTCCATTTTATATTGCGCCTTAATGTGACCAGTTTGTTATGATGTTAAAGAAAAAAGATACGGGCACTTTAAATTAAATCCTGAGAGTTTAGAGAACAAAATGAAAGGAATTTTGAAAGGATTAAGATTTGAAGAGGAAAAATGTTAAGGAAATTATAGAAGAATCACCGAAAGAGTTTCTTTACCTACACTTCTTTGTAGAATTATAAATATGACAATAAGAACCCCCAAACAAGATCTATTTATATCGATTCCATTGTTTTCAGTGCCTAGAAGTATTTCAGGTATCTGCTTTGGCATTCAATTTGGCCAACTACCAGGTTCCGCTTCAATTAAGCCGCCCCACCAAGCAATATCGAAGCCAGGCCAGGCCAGACCTGGCCAGAGCCCAGCAAGTGGCCAATAATCGTTAGGCCATTACGTCAACACAGAATGATCGGGCCAGAAAAAATCGAGGCACAAAACTGTAGCAGATTCGGATAGAAAACCCAAGTGGTTTCGGCCGCCGAGTGGAATTTGGTGCACTTATGCAATGTGCTGTGTGCTGTGCTCTGGCCCCAAACCACTTTCAAAATGCACTGCTACCAATGGCCAGACCAGTTGGCCAAAGACTGTGAGCCAAGTACTGAGCGAGCAGTGGTCTGGGGTTAGCTGGTTAGGGCCCAAATCAGCCAGATACTTATCTCAGCGTTAACATAATTGGGTTTTAATTATCGCATTCAATTGATTAAGGCTGGATCCCATGAAATTGATTTAATTCTTTGGCTTGCTTAATCGGCACATCAAATCGCAATGAGTTTTGGATTTTAAAAGCCACTTTTAATTGCATTTAAATTAGGAGAGAAGTCTTATGGGCTAACAATTATTTTTGTATTAGACAGGGAGCTCTGAAAAATATTTAAATAGTCTAAAAAAAACCTCTTGATACTCTGTGATCTAATTATATTTATTATTTCCTAAATTGATGTTAAATGTGCTTCAAGAGCATGAACAAAATATATATTATCCCTAGTTTTAGTCACAATAATTTAAATTAAGTTTAAACTACGTAGTGGCTTATAATTCCTTCACCACTGTCCGGCTTTTGGCCAAGTCAAAAATGTAAACTGTTTTGCTTGCAGAATCATGTCCAGACTGCACCCATTATAGCCCAGTGCGAACACACACAATGGAGCCGGGCATTATTTGTGTACATTTTCAGCATTTATATAATTTTTGCGGAGCGAAACTGGTCTGCCTCCGCTGGGGCGTTGCCATGACTCGAGAATTTCCTGTAAATTTGTCTGCTTTGTTGCGGCTTGTGACTTGTGACTGGGTGACTTGTGGCTCGGGAACAGCTGCTGCATTTACACCGAGTTTCTGCAGCAGCCGAAGAGATACCAGGGCGGAGGCTATTGTTATGGTTGCCATTCGAAAATGTGTTGGCCGTAGATCCTGCCTTCTAATGCTGCCATTCCTTCTGCTCTGAGTGCTCCTTGAGTTGAGTATTTTTCGGTACAATGTTCAGGGTTCTTTTTGTATCAAAGAAAAGTACTTAAGGGTCGCCTGGGAAAAGTGTGGTAATTTTTACAGGTTCATAAATATATAAAGCATTAATATTATATTATAATGTTAACATTATATTTTGTTTGAGTTAAGAATAAATGCATAATACATTTTTCAAAGTTGTAGTTATATAAATAATTATATTTATGGGTTAAATAGAATTTTCCAACCCTTAAAGAGCTTACGAAAATTATGTGAATAATTAATTTTGAATATAAAACTAGAGCAAGCCAAGTTGTAATTGAAATATAAACTTAAATGTTCTTAAAAATATCTTAATTACCCCTTAGAGTATCTAAACTTCGTCCATCTAACTCCGCGAACTCTTACGACCTTGATCATGTGCGTCCAAGTGCGTCTGCGAGTGCGTACAAGTTCAGGTGCACGCCCATTCATTCGCAGCCCCTCTGTGTGAGCCCGGCCAGAAACTAGTATTTAACATGGCCAACAGATATTCAGAGAAACAGCAGTCTTACGCACTTGAGGAGTGACAGCTACCCTGCGTCATGGGCGGCACTTGAAGGAGTTCAGAGGGGATTTGAATAGCGACAGACAGACACTGGCTTGGTTTCCTGGTCTGGTATGTGGCCAGGTAACCAGGTAGCCAGGTAACCAGTTTTGAGCTGAACTATCACCGACACCCGATGCTGTGGATTGCATTACTTTGTTTTTTGTGTGTTTGTTTTTTGCAGCAATAACGGTGCGGGACTTTGTGGTGTGTCATTAATTCCAACGGAGTGACTGGCGACAAGGCCATTTCAGAAGGTGTGGGGTGTGAATTGCAGCTTACACACACTCCATGTGTGTTGTCTTGGCTAATTCTGATTCGGATTCTGGCTCTACCAAGAAATTACATTCTTTGGCATCACCCATACGCACTGTTGAACCGCAGCAGCAAAAGCAAACATGTCAAATATATAGTTATACATGTGCTGAGAATTCCAAGAATAATAATCCAAACCTTATGGTTTTATAATTTAGATTTATATCAGAATATATAATGTATGATATTCCAGGACTTTGCTTGGGTATTTTTATTGATGTATTTCTTTAGAATCAAGTCAGAGGTTATTACTTTAACCTTAAAAAAACTCGTAATAAATTTAAATGTGCTCTAAGGAAATTAAACAAGTGTTCTGGGATTAAAAATAAAATAAATAAATAACAGTTTTAATTTCGTTATATACTTTATTACAAAAGTATGTATTTTAATTACATTTTTCTTCAGTAATATTTCCGCTTAAATTCTGTGACACACGGATATTAAAATAATAAAGAAAACCAAGAAAAAGAGGGGAATAAATCACTGAAATTTTTTACCCCGAAGGTCATGGTCCAAAGGGACCTCCCAAAAAACAGACCAAAGCTGGGGTATTGGCATTCGCAACACTTCATTTCACTTTGTCGGCTTTCATTCATTCATTCATTCATTAACCATTCGGCTTGTCGACTTTGCCTCATTTTTCAACATTTTATGGGCCTCACATTTTTGATTAATCGTCCGTTGGCCATCCAGCCCAATGGGCCACGTTGCCATGACGCTTGTGAGACTTTTTTCCGCCCTGATTTCGGAAGAGTAATTTGTTAAATTTGTTAAATTTATTAAATTGTTGCCTGGCACTTAATGATAAACAAGTGGAGCCGGACACAATTTCTATTCTTTGGGGGAGGGACACAGTAAGACTTGAAATTGCTGAGGCAATAAGAAGCATATATTTAGCATATATTTAAAGTTAATATTAAGTAGATAAAAACATTTAAATTGGGACTAAGTAATTAAATTATGTTAAACTCTTTTTTAACATTATTACCTATTTAAAACCCATTAAAAGTGGCTGCCATTCTTGGTTTTCCTGAAGAAAAGCTCGCTGAAAAGCACAGAGAGAGAGAGAGAATTGTCACTCTTCAGCTTCTCCCAAGCTTGGCGCAAGCTCTGCTGCAGCCTCTCTCCATTTTTCTCTCCCAGTTTCTCTGTTTCTCCAGTTTCTCCAGAGAGCCCGCCGCTCTCCGTCCTTTCGTTGGTGAAGTCTTTTGGCTGGCCATTGTGGTGTCGCTGGGGTCCGTTATGGGAGCAGTTGAAAAAGGTTTTCCTCGATCTCGGGGTATATAAAGCGAAATACAACAACCTGGGCGGCTCAGTTACCGTCGGTCCCAAGTCAATACTCCACGCGATCCGATCTCCCAGAGATACGGTACCACCGATACCACCCATAGACCATAGACCAGACCCCGCTCCAGTCGCAGTCGCAGTTCATTAGGGGAATTGAAAGTGCTTTGTTCGGATTCGCATTCATCTAGCTGGGTGTTGCCAGCGAAGGCCTTTTGGCTTTAATCGATTCGACTCGAAATATCTGACTCTGACTGGAAGTAGAGCCAATCCGACATGAAAGTGGTATGTGAGTGGGCGGCTTTGGCTGCATCGGGGGAGGGCTAATACCATAACTTGGTAACAAATAGCAAAGGTCACCGCCTGGCTGCGTGGCACAAGATGGAGATATTGATCAAGCGATCGGAGGGGCTGATCCGGGGCCCACTTACGTCACCATCAATTGCGGCGGCGACTGTTGTGCAAATATCGCATAATTTGCTATGCAAATTCGAGCGAACCGTTAATTTAGCTCTCAGCCTGCGATCGCAATTGTTCAGCCAGCGACAGTTTCCATTTTCCATTATCCACTATCCATTTTCCAGCACCCAATTTGGTAACTGGATTTTGACATAATTTATGAACGAGCTTCTTGGGAAAAAAGCCTAGAGTCAGGTAGCAAAAGCGAAATAGTTGCAGGAACCTCAATCAGCCAACGTTTCCACTAACAAGCTCGCTTCAAATACTTACCACTTCCCCCTTTTCCCCTCCAGCCATCCAGCCAAGCGCGAAAATATCAAAGGCAAAGCCAAAGGCTGCTGGCTCAGTTCAGTTCACACGCGGCTGGTGCCGACCAGGTTTTTGGTCAGTACTTCTGGCCGACTCCAATCCGAATCTGTGCCGCCGGTGCACTGGGTCCCCATGTGGACGTCTGTGCACTGGGGGAAAATATTTAAAAAATTAAAAATATTAAAAATTAGCAAAAGAAAGGAGCTCTTTGACACGGTGGCACCTTTAAATCAAAGGGGTTTCTAGCTTTCTCTGTATTATTTAATTATATTTAGAGGGTTCTTTAGATATATGCATATTTATTTATTGAAGCTTAATAATATCTCTTGATAAAATGCACAAGTAAAATAAATTATTCTTTAATAATAATGAGGGCTTCTTCCATCTTCATACAAAATGAGTAATTTTAATTAATTTCTTTCCCTTCTTTCTTTTATTTTACTTAATTTCCTTTAGCACTCAAGTATTTTAGTATTTTTATTTTTTACCCTGTGTAAATGTATCTGTATCTTTATACCTGTCCATCGCAGCCAAGGCTGCGGCACTTGGAGCCTAGATAGTGAAAGGTTTCGGCATGCGGAATGGCCGAGCAAAAACGAGTCAAAGTCCGAAATGCCAGAAATGAGTAGGAGCCAAAAAACCAGACCAAGAATCTACTTGGCAGCCGGGTTTTATTGACTTTTGGCTAAAAGGCTAACCTAAGGCATAGGCCATTGTTCTAAGAGGGAGGTTTTGGGAACCTTAAAAAGGGTAAATTATTGTTTTAAATTTGAGAAAGTTTATTTATTATAAATTAGAGAAACGTAAATGCTTGGTAAATCTATTATTTATTTCATACTTCAAGTCATTAACTTGCATATTTTTAGAGGCTTTGCTTGAGCAATTTCTCATGCATTGTCAGTTTCCATTATCTTACTCACTGATTCAGTAATTTTCTGCAAATTTCTTTGGCATTTGCATGTCAGCTTCCCAGACTCCCAGACTCCCAGCTGCTGGCGTTGCACCTTTCCTCGTACATATATACTTGCAACACATTTTTTGGCAAGTGTGGGAACTTTTTCCCAGCCTGCCATTATTGGAGTGTGTGCCGCCTGCCCCTTTCGCGTTTTTTTCTCCCATCTCTGGAATCTGCTGCCGGATTACTCAATAGTCCGTGGGCCATGTGGGAGTCTGGCCAGACGATAATTGGCATCTCCTGCATCCCGTCTCTGGAGCTGCATCTCCGCATTTCTCCACGCCACCAGCACCAACACCACCGATGGGCCTTCAATTAAACCCTGGCCAAGCAGCAGCTGAGCCGCCATATCGCGTGTCAGTTGGTATTGGGTTTCGAGCAGGGCCTTCGGGGATTTATGCAACTTCACTAAAAAAATAATAAAATACTTATAAAAGAAGAAATAAGTATTTACTGCCAAATGCCTGTTTAATTTAAAACTTAATTTCCAATTTTAAAAAAGATTTCCCACTTTTTTGAAAGGGCTTTCCCTTAAACTTTTTAATAGTTTTCCGGTTTACAGTTTCATAAATCTTTCATAACTACCTTAGTTTATATTGCAACCTGCTGTTAAATAGTACATTTTCCCTTAGTGTATATATGCAACTGTATATTGGTTCCTGCTTGGCATTGAGGGTGTCATTGGCCGGCGGAAAAAAGTGAAAGGCAGAAAGCCAGCCTCACTTAAGACGTCGCCGTCTGGCATTCTTGGTGCGGATGCATTGTCAAGGTGTTCCGCCGCCCAGCTGAGGTGCAAATCCAACCTTTTCAGCGAACCGGTTGCCCTATCTCCATCAACTATTTCTATTTATACAATTGTTTCTTGCAGCTGCCACGTGTGCTCCTCGTCAGCTGCCTCTTGGCGTGCGGAGTGGGTCTCGCGAGGTCCCAGGACTACCAGGATTACCAGGAGAACACACCAAGGACGGCGCCGCTTCGCCTGCGAACGAATCCCGCTCCTGCCCCACAGGAAAAGGCCGCCCCGGTGGCCATTCTCAAGCAGATTAACAAGTGGGTCCAAGAAATACCATTTAATACCTCTCAATGGCTTACTTAATCATCATTAATCCGCTCCAGGCACAATGAAGATGGCTCTTACACGTACGGCTACGAGGGCGCCGATGGCTCCTTTAAAATCGAGACCAAGCTGGCCACTGGCGAAGTCAAGGGCAAGTACGGCTATGTGGACGAGACCGGCAAGGTGCGAGTGGTGGAGTACGGGGCCAACAAATACGGATTCCAGCCCTCCGGCGAGGGCATCACAGTTGCCCCACCCACCTTGGTGGACGAGACTGCCAAGGAGGAGCCTGACTACGCAGATGAGCCAGCTCCACAGCGTCCCCAGCGGCCCTATGTGAGTTGAGGAATATTACAAATATTATTTAATAAATTAATTAATTTTTCGCCACCTTCTTAGCGCGTTAATCGTCCCCAGTCACGCCCCCAGTCCGCTCCGCAGCCCCGTCCCCAGCCCCAGCCACAGCCACAGCCGCAGTATGTGCAGTATGAGGAGGAGGAGGAGCCACCACGTCGGATTCAGTATGCTCCTCAGCCACAGCCGCAGCACCAGCCGCAGCCCCAACAGCACCACCAGCAGCAGCCATCTCTGGGTCCGGCGCCGCCACGCCTCCAGATTGCCGGAGCCCAGCGCACCACCGATGTCCTGTACTCGCCGCTCCAGCGTCCTGCTCGTCCGGAGCCGGACTACTCCCAGTCCCAGAGCTTCGGCGACGGACCCTCGAACGTGCGGATCTCCCGTCCGGTGTACGCCCTGCCGCCCGCCTCTCCGGCTCCGAGCAGCGCTCGTGCTCAGGGTTTCCTGGCCCCCGCATCCGGTGGACGTCCGCTGCTGGATCACGTGGGCTTTGGCCCCTCCCAGGCGCCCGCACCAGCTCGTCCCGTCCAGCAGCAGCAGCCCAGCTACCAGCCTCAGCCGCAGCCCAGTTACCAGCCACAGCCGCAGGCACGCAGCGGCGGCGGAGGAGGATCTGGACTGTTGGACCAGCTGGCCAGAGATTATGCCCTGCCTCAGGGCAATGCCCAGCCGCTGCACGACATCACTTTCGGCTATTACTGAGATGCTGAGCCCAGTTCCCAATTCCTCCAGAGATTCCTTGCTTCTAGGTCCTAATCGCACGGGTGTGCTCTCTCCCTGAGATTTTTCTAAGCGATAATAAAAATTTCCCTTTTAAGAAATTATGTTTTTTCTATTGAAGAGTTCTTGGATTTTTGCAAACAAAATTAATTAATTAATTAGTTGATTAAAATTAATTGAGAAAACGAAATGAAAATCTATATTTTTGCTTTCCACATTTAGAAAATGGTTACTTCTTTTATTAGTTAAATTTGTTTTAAATGTTATTGTCTACTTTAGGGCCCTTAACAGAGATGTATTAACATAGATATATTGAAGAATTAAATAATTCATTATTATTCATTTAATTTTAAACTAACTAACTAAACTATACAACAGCTTGTGGAAAATATATAAGCTAATTTCGGACCAATAGTTTTAAAGTGGCCAGAAATAGCCTAGCTCCTTCAAGATTTTAATAAATTCAACAATAAGTCAGTATTTAACATACACAAATTCTACATGATCTTACCATTTTCCAAGCATACTTTGCGGCAGCCCAAGAAAACCCGGAAATGTTGTATTCAACGATTTATTTAATTTAAATACTTAAACGTAAGATGGGAAAGTTCTGCACTTCTTGTGACGCCCTCGAAGGGGTTTCGGACTGTTCAGATCGGAGTGGAAAATATGTATGTATAGAATGAGGAGGAGAGTGACAGCGGATAGTGGTCGGAATAGGCAGGAACGGTTACGGTTTGACTAACTCTAGGATTCGTGGAGATGGACAGAGGTCCGCAGAGGTCCTTCCTCCTCGTCCTCTACTGATGGTAGACTGCAAAGAGAGCGGTGAGAGGTGAGAAGGAGTCCTATTTGATCTAGTTTTTGGTGCAAGAAGAGAGAGTGGGTGGGAAAGTGGTGCTGATTCTTGGGGGCATGCTGTGCTTGGGATGCAATGTGGGTTCGCCTTTATTGCCAACCATCCTTCGGGAAGCTCAATAAATAATTAATTACGATAACGATAGCGATAAGGATAAATGTAGAGAGAACATAAATAAGTTATAAGTTAAGTAAATGCTGCACATGACTTAGAGGACTATGAGCTATGAGGCCTAACTAGAGTCTCCGGGCACCCCTTAAACCTCCAGCAGCCGGTTGAACATCAGCGGATCCTGGATCTCGTAGTCCTGCGGCCGGAAGACGCTTCGCTTGGGGCTCTTCGGGCTCGCCACGTGGCGGCGCACCTTGTAGCCGCCACTGTGATATTGCGGCGCCGGGGCACTGTACACGTACTTGGACTTCTGCACCACCGGCGGCAGGTACTGGAACGGGGCCTGCGCCTGCTGCTTGTGCACCTGCTTCTCGATGGAGTAGACGGGCGGCCCGCTGGCGTGGCTGTTGCCCTTCCGCTTGGCCACCTCCAGGGCGGCTATGATGGGCGTCAGATCCTTGAGGGCGTTGCTCTTGGAGGCGTGGTAGTTCTCCACCCGATAGTCACTGCTCGCCGGCGGCGGACGAGGTGTGGGCAGCAGTGGCGGACTCGGTGCTGGAGGCGCGTAGTCGTAGCCCTCGTTGGGATGCTTCTGGATGTACAGCTCCTCGGCACTCGGCCTCTTGGCCATTTGGTGGTACACATCCGCCGGATTCTTGGACGCCACCGGACTGTAGGCCGCCGTTATGGACTCCGTGTGGGACAGGGACTCCAGGGTGCCCAGATTATTGGGCAGTGGCAGCCCGTAGCTGTTGTACACCTCGGCCTGCTCCAGACCCGATCCAGTGGGCGCACTGCTCGTGTCCAGGGCCACCGTCTTGGAGGCCGTGTACTCCGTTTTTCCATTGGGCAGCAGGCTGAGGATCTCCTGGAGCTGCAGCGCCGCCTTTCGGGCCTCCTCATCCGTCAGCTTGGTGTGGCGTCCGTAGATATTAAAGTCATTGCTATCGGCACTGGTTGCTGCCGTTTCGAGGGTGTGTTGTTGATTTTTTTGAGTGTATTGTGGTGTTGATGTTGTTGTTGTTGTGGTTGAGGTGTGTATGCAATGAGTGAGATTTCATTAGATTAACCAATATCTTAAATATTTGCATTTTTATGGGGCGGTATTTACATCTGACATTTTTGTGTAGTGTTTTGTGGGCTTCACAGAGAAAAAAAATAGTTCTGACTGACCTTTTTTTTTTGCAGTTTAAAAAATTCTTAAAATACTTCAATCCTTTTTTTATCAATATTTTGTAAATAAATTTATAAAATCTAACAAATTAAGATACAAATTTTTTTTGTTCTTTTTACTCGATTTTATTTTATTAAAGATATTTAAAAAAGAAAATTAATTTTGACGAATTCAATTCATTTTTATGGTGATGTGACGCTGCATTCTTGCTTTTATTCATTGTTTTATTGGAAATTTTAAATACAAATCTATTTATGCCCCTTTAACACTCTAAATAATCTTTTTAGTGATATATTTTTTAATTTCCTATTACTATTCTTTCTCTGCGTTTTGTATGTGTGATGTTAGATGACTTTAGTTTGTTTTTGTACAAATGAATGGTTTACTTTACACATTTTTTACAGTTCTCCGCTGGTTTCTGGATGATTTTCAGGTGATTTCTTGATGATCCGAGATGAATTCCGGTTTTAGTTTTGGGTTAGCTGAATGAGAGTCGACGGGCGAAGACGTTACGTGGTAGTACTTGGTTTTTCGGAAATTCCTACCGAAGGTTTCTTGCTTGGCGCTTAATGGGCCACTGACTAAATACGTATGCGCACTATTATCAAGTATACGACATGTGGCCACTGCAAATGGCTCCATTAATAGCTGTACAATTCGCTTAGGCACTATATACAGATGACGTGATGGGTTGTTATTATGTACAATGAATCGATTAATGGTCGCTTGCGCAATGTGTTAAAAAATCGAATAAACTTAGCCTAGGAAATGTGTCATTGGAACAAGTTCCATGTACGGGGCCTATCCTAACTCCGGCGAATGAAAGTGAGAGATCTTCGACTGCCGTCGGTGTTAATATTTACACTATTTACAGTGCCTGCTGTGGGATTTCAGCCTCGTCTTTACGAATTATGAGCAGCCGATGACGATGCTTTCACTTTCCTCTGCGGAAATGAGATCAGGGACGCGACAACAGTTAAGTGTATGCAAGCCCAGTTGAGTGATTTGCGGGCTGATGAGACAAGCCAACGCCTGTCATTGTCATCGTTTTGTAGCTTGTGTCTCGCGAATGGAAATTTTTCAAAAAAATTAAAATTTTAATACTTAAAACATACAGGGATATATATTTTCCTTTAGTTTAAATTTCAGCTCTATATGGTTGCTATTATGTTAAATGAAACTATTATTCGAAGGAAAGTAACATTTAGATAAGGTTTCTGTTATCTTAAACAAAAGGAAAAGGTCTTAAACTATGATTTCTGTGGGTAAATGGTTGGGAAAACAATAATTTCGAATATTTTTGTAAGTAATTAAATAAATAGACCTTGTTTACCTATAATAAACATTTTAAACAGATTGAAACATATTTACAGAAAGTGTCGACTAAATCTCTAGACTATAAACTTATCAAGACGTATTTAAAGTATATTAAAATAAAATTTCAATAGATTTCCCCTATATATCATTTTTATATTTACATATTCACACTAACTTTCCCGATAATTTATAGATAATGTCAAATGACTTAAGATAAACCCTGCACCTTGGTTAGATCAGAGGAATATGTACAGAATGGATTATTTACAAGTGACCAGAACCAAGGAACTCGTTTGCTGGAAACCCCACTCCCTTTACGCACCATCTTGTCCGTAGGCCGATGGCAGATAGTTGCTCGGCGGCGATTCGAAGGCCGCCGGGTGGCTGACGCTGAAGGGTGCCCCGCCGCCCACGTAGTTGGACCCGCCCACCGGCGGCAAGTACTGATGGGTGGCGCTGCTGTAGGACGGCGGCTTCGAGGGCGGACCGTAGCTGGCGTGGCCGGTGGGGATCTCGTACGTGGTGATCGCTGCAACGAAGTGCAAAGAGAGAGAGAGAGACTCTTAGCCAAAATGGGACAGACGCAAATGCAGACGGAACGGGTTAGTGGCGAAAAACGAAAGTTGCCACTGGCGGAGTTCAGTGCCCGCGCCACGCTCTGATTTGGATCCAAAGCCGAAGCCGAAGCCGTCTCTTCCGTTTTGGCCAGCCGGGGGCTCTGTGTATTGGTTATTAGGCGGCTTAATTGTCATGGATCTGGTTCAGTTCAACAGCATTGCATAAGCAAGTGCCTGACAATCGGAGCGGAATTCACGGCCCATGGACACGGCACCTGAACTTGGGTAAGCCAGAGGCTCGAGGCCAAGTCCAGGGAGAGGGGTATGCCTCAGAAGAATTATAAAGTTCCTAAGGAGAATAATTCCTGCAAATGTTATCCATAAATCTACTCACTCTCGTGGTGCACGACTGGTGGTGGCGACTTGTGGCCGCTGCTGCCGCCGGAGGAGGCGCCGGACAGGGAGCTCAGCTTGGCGAAGAGCCCACCGCCGCCGCCGGAGGAGTGACTAGTGGCGTAGGTGTGCGAGTTGATGTGCGCCGAGTTGATGATGGACTTGCCCACATCGGTGACCTTGTCCCCGCCGGCGGCCACCAGGTTGCCGCCCGCACTCAAGGCGTAGCCGCTGCCCTTGATCAGCTGACCCTTGAGCGCCGTGACCCCGCCAGTAATGGCCTTCACGGCCTGGAAGATGGTGTTCAGCACGGACTTCTTGAAGGACCAGGGGTCATAGTCCACCGAGTTGCCCTGTGAATGGTTTGGTTAAAGTTTATTGATCCCCAATTTCAGAGATAATCTCAGGAAACCGGAGCACATTGTTAAACTTACATGGACAACGATCTCGTGGGACTTGTAGCTGTCCCCGCCGCCGCTGCTTCCGCCGGAACTGCCCGAGGCAATCGAGGCGGAGGCCTGGCCAATGCCAGACAGCAGGCCGGACTTCAGGTGCGCCACATAGTCGAAGCTGCCCGAACGCTTGTGGATCTGCGAGTCCTTCACACTCTCGCCCGGCTCGTTGTCCAGGTCTGTGTCCTCCAGCGAGAGCGAGGACTTATCGGTGGCGGGCAGGCAGTGACACATCAGGGGCAGAGCCACCAGTAGCAGGCTCAGGCTGAGGACCTGTGTGTGAAGGGAAAGGAAATACAAAACTTTAGCTAGATATATATGCACAAATCAAGTACCTATTGTTGCAGACATGCCAAAATATTAATAATAGATAGCAACTCATTCATGAAAGCATTCAGAAACTGACAGCCAGAGTTGCGCAATCGGTCTAGAAATCAGTTTAAATTTCTCGTGACAGCCGTAACAATGGAAAACAGGGGAAATTCAATTGCCGAAATGTGTCAGTTGCGGCGGTGATTGCACCACCAGACATCATTTTTGGTTAGTGCTCCACCGATTGCCTCACTGCGGAGGTTGTGCATTCATTTGTCAACTGTAAACTGTCGTCCACACACGCACACACTCTGCAATCATAATCTGCCATCTGCCGGGGAGTGTGTGTGCGCCTCGTACCTCGTAATGGCCGCTCTGCATAGGCCAACTCCCCACAGCTAGTTACCCCTTCTGCTCGGCGGAACGAACTTTGCCTAATTGCTGGGGGTGGAATGTGGTTTTGATGGATCAACAGGCAGTTTGGCCAAGCGGGAAGCTAGGACTGGTGGCGTTTGCGCTGCGGTTTCATGCCTCATTAATCCCTCAATGTGCCAAATGATTCCCTTCTAATTTCAACGTTTAACCAAATTAAATCTGAAGAAATCTATTATGGAATTTATTCGGAAATTAAATATGTTTTATTTTATAAAATGAGTACTGTAAGCTTTGATTGAATAAGTACTTTACATAGTGTAGACATTTAGTATTTAGCATTTTTCGTTAAAATTCCGCTGAGATTAATTAAATTAGGATTAATTAATTAGGATTGCGATTTAGAAAACGCAACGATAACAGTACTTTGTTTAAATATACCTTTGACTTATCAAAAATTCTGTCTTTAAAAGGGAACTTTATTAGTAATTCTATCATTGAATTAAAGCTTGATAAGCTGCATATATGAGCTTTATTTAATAAGTGAATGTTTTCCAAAAAAATAAAATATATAATTTATTATTCAATGCTTGAAGGTCAGAGATCCTAGCGCTATTTATTATTTCTATTTAAACAGAAGCATTTAAGCAAAATATTGATATCTGAAAAAATTTTATCTTTATAATTTATTATATATTAATAATAAAAAGTGAACCATAAATTTGTGCTATCAAGATCTCAACCATTTGAATAAAACTTATGAAAAGATTACTATGATTAGTCTCCATTAAGAGCTAAGGCCAATTTCCTAAGATTGTAAAAACCAGACAATTTCGTTGATGTTCAACAATTTCCTGAGCTATCCTATCATTAAATGAAAATGAACACATTAAAACCAGTTTGGATATGAAATGGAATATTTTATTATATACTCTGGTTTGGCTTGATTTATGTTATGTTCATTGATTTTGTGCAATCCACTTACTCAAAAATAGTTACATTGAAATCGGTTGGGAAACCTTCCATTATCGCCATTGATATTTTTGACAAATGCGTTTTAAATTAGTTTTTTATTTGGGTTAAAGTGGAACCGCCTCGAAAAATATTAATTAAATTGGCAGCCTTTCTCCCGATCGATCCCCCGATGGCGCAACCTCAATTATGACTGGCCAAATATGTGGACTCGGGGGTTTGGGCCAGTCTTCTTATACAATTCGAGCGGGCTTAGCCCTGGCCCACTGCAATCTGCATACAAATTGCACAAATTAAGCGAAATCAATATTGTTCTGCGCTTTGTGATTGTGCGATTGCATAAACAAATATATGAAACAGTGGCGAAAAGTAATTAAATAATTTAAAATTAATTGGCGGGGCGTGGCGGTGATGTGGCAAACAATTATTATTTATTATGGTTCAGAGCCGAGTAATTAGCAAAATGCAATTCGAGTGTGATATGTTCGTAGGAGGAACCGCATAGTGGTTGGCTTATTGAACTATTGGCCAATATTTGCCACAACCATTTGGCTGTGATTGGATTTTGTTGTCTTCTTTCCTTTTTCGTCTGCTCATTGTTATGGCCAATATTTTTTCGGAGAAGCAAAGATGAGAGTGAAAGTGCTGTGTTTGCCGGCTCTGTGGCGTTACGCTCTCATCGCAGACGGGTTCGCTCTCTTTTTCCGTGTTCACATTCAATTAGCATATTTGTGGTTACACTTGGTAACAAGCTTAAGGTTTAAGGGTTACCAATAAAATATTTTCATATATAGGAAGTGCTCGAGAATGTAATAAATATATTTAAGAAATTTTTTTAAAAGCTAGATTGGGGTTAATAAATAGTTAAGCTGAGGTAGATAAATTTGAGTTGTAATTTTGGTTTGATATTCATATTTTTTATACTAAAAAGAGTCATAATATATTCCCCTTAAATAATTTACAGTATCTGGTATTTTAATATGTTTTTCCTATAGAACATAACATTACATTTGCACATTTACTAAATAAATATAGTTAACTGTAAAATCTCTGTAAATTAATTATATTTTCATCTTTTTTAAATAGAAAACTGACTTTCTGCTGCCCTGTGTAATTGCTTAATTTTGAATGAGCAGAATTTGTTGTCATTTGCCTGCAAAGATATATACACACGACATTTCTTCAACTATGACTACCAAATTAATTGCGGTAGGTTCAGTTTTCGGACTCGTTTATGCTTTTTACGTGTGCGACTCGCCTCACCTGCTCCGTCTTCTTTTTCTTCCGCTTCGAAGCTACACCGGGAGCTTTATTCAAATTTCTTCACGATTTTCGAAAGCAACGCAAGCCGAGTAGAAGCCTCGCTGGGTCTGACATAATAATTATGCACGACACTTTACCTTCGCGGCGGGTCAACTGGGCTGACATAAGGTTCCGAGTGAATGAAGGTCTCTGAAAATCTATCGAGTGCAGCGAGGCATCGATTGGGCTTTTTGGGTTATCCACCGATTGCGTAACGAGAGGGCATCGTCATCTCTCCATGAAGATGGGGAGAGAAATGCGATAGACAGCACGCAGTCTGGGGCCTGGGGGCTTAGCTAATAGAGTCAGCGATGTGTGGAAAACGAGTTTGGCGCAGAATGCCTTGCACTTGAACTTGTTTGCCGAAGAAATTGCATAAACGAGATATGGATTTATATAGTGCGGGGGTAAGTCCGAGATATGCGTAAATTGGTCCAACTTTCACTGCGGCGGCATCCTTGGGCACTTACCTTCATCTCGAGAGCCGGGCAGCTGTGCTTAGTCGCTTAGTCGCTGGATTAGCTCAAATTGGGCCTTGGATTAGCTGGGCGGCTAATCAAGATCAAAATTCACTTTTATTCGGATTTTTCGTATCGCTGTCTCTGCTTCACACCAACTTTCTTCACTTCTTCTTGCTTTTTTGGTCACTTGCAGCAATATTGGCAGGCACTTGGCCGGCGCACTTTTTGTCGATTTGCGTTTGCGTTTACGTTTACGTTTGTTTTGTCATCGGCATTCGTCTCGGCGGCACTAAAATTTCACTCGCGACTTTCTTTCACCGATTCCACCCCGTCTTCGGTTTCTATATGTATTTTGTGGCTTCAATCGCGGCAACGTCTGGGCTCGAACTGTGCTCGAAAATCACTGGGACCGGCTTATTTAAAGAAAACGCCAGAGAGCGCCGGCCCGAGTGCATTTCGAGCGTTTTTTTCGGGGTCTCTTACTTCGTTTTGGGTTAAGAGTGTGGGACCTTCTCTCTTTTTTGTGCCTCTTTTTTCGGTGTTACAATTTTTGGCTGATGAAACGGAGACGGCGGCAGCCTCCTGGCCATAAACGGGTGCGCGCGTGGGGTTCAATGCGTTTGGAGTGGCATCGGCCACATGTGGCAATCAGCCAACTGCAATGCGGCTCATTAACTTTGGTGTCTGAAACGTGTTCGACTGCAGCAGCACTGGCAAATAGCAACAACACCTTTGACTCGGTTTTCTGGCATGGCCCAATCGAATGACTGAGGCAACGAACTTGAAATGGAGTGATCGCTGACAGATCGCTAATGGAAGAGTCAGTGTAGCAAGGACAAGTCTTAGACTCAATAATATACTAAACCACTTAATGTCAATTGGCTCGAGGTAATATGTTAGTTTGTTCTTGTTTAAAGGTACTTGGTACATCGGATTAATCGAAAGACTGAGGCAACGAAACTAAAGTGGAGCTTTTGATGATAAATCTATAAAGGGAAAGGTCAACAAGAACAGGATTTTAAAATGAATATTAATACTAAATCCATAAATGATATTAAAATGTTGGAAATATTGTTTTTTCTTACTACTGTAAACTCCTTATTTTTTAAAAGTCCTGTGGCATAAAATTAAGCTGGATTTTAAGAAAAGAAGATACGGGCACTTACATTTTGGGAAAAAAGAAGGATCGACACGTTGCGGATCGAGAAAAGTTATAAAAATAAAAGCCATCCGCCGTGATTATTTTGAAATAAAAGCCTAAGAGTTTATACTATAAATATATATGTACAAATATTTTTTAGTTAAAATAAAAGAAACCCTCCTTTATTGAGTATCAAAGAAGGGGTAATTTATGGTATTAAATTTATTAATAAGCTAATTCTATGAATTCTAGGCCGGAAATGATTTAATACATATATTTGCATGAGTTTTAAGACCGAGAAAAGCCCGTTCTAATTTATACTATAATATGATTTATTGTTACAAGATTTATTTTTACTCTCGGTCTGATTTTATAATTCCAATGAAAGTTCATTTATGAGCGTTTAATACTCTCAACATAAACCCAACTTGACCCTACTTGCCTCAAAGCAACAACCTTGACCCCTGGCGGTCCTAAAACTGCCTTCAACTGCAGACTCCGAAACTGAGGCCCAGACAAGGCAAACCTGAGGTCAAGCCCATTATCTAATGTTGCGACAAATGGTGGCAGTGGCAAGTCGACACTCTCAATGGGAGTTCACTGTCACTATGTCAGAAGCAGTTCATGTGGAAATATGCGACACACAATTAAGGCGAACACAAAGGCAGTTGGCAGTTGGCAGCTGGCAAAACTCCATTCCCATTCCCTGGCCATTATCCTACGCATTCGTCCTCCTCTCGAAAAATCTCCACCTCTGGCCGGACTCCGTGGTTATCTAACCGAAAGTGAAATGGGCCCAGACAAAGCCAACTCCAGCTGCAGCTCTGACTGCAACTGCAGTGAAGAAAACTTGGCCCAAACATAATACTTAAGCACTCGCAGTTAGCAAACTGTGAATTTGCTAAACAGCCAAAGGAAAACAAGCCGCGGCGAAGGCAAACAGCTATGAAATAAATGAAAATGAGCAGGAAAATAAAAGAAAATAGAAAGAAAAACCCCGCCGAGTCATGTAATGGCCTGCGAATACGCGTATATATGCAAATGGGACAATGTAATTGCGATTCGGGGGCGGCGGCCGACATAAACGTCTTGGATTTGCAGTTAACGGAATGGACACATGCCCTGCGATAAGACCACTTTAATTTCGCAAATCAGGAGGTTAAAATAAATATGTTTTTAAGATTTTGGTAGCCGCAACAAAACCGTAACAGCCATAAATATAAAACCAAATCCCTAACTAATAACTGCCTTCAACTGCAACGCTTTGTGTTGTGGAAAAAACTGGTTTCATAAAAAATGTGTTGTGTTAAAATAAATATTTTTACAGACCCATTAAAGGCTTATTTGTATTTTTAACTGCTACTAGACGAGTGTGAAAATATTCTGCATATTTTCAGAGTAAACCCTACATTTGCCAGCGCCAACTACCTATTAGTCCAATATTTTATTATGTAAATATTTATTTAAGAAGGTCATTTGGAGTTCGTGGAAATTCCCTTTGCCTCCGCTCAATTGTTTTAATATTTTTTGGGTTGATAACTCCCACTGGGGAGTCTTTAAATGTTTCTTTCGCTTGGGACAATTTGTTGTGGTTGAGTTAAATTTCCGCTGAACCGACAATGTGGTCATTCAGTGCGGGTTGAATGCACAGAAAGTGGATTGGTTTCAATTTAGTGGCTCTTGGCCCGCACCCACTGCTGCATTGCGTAAATAAATATAAATATTAAGCGTGACAACCGGTCAATAGTTTGAACAGGAAGGAAGTCACTCGTTGCCTCGCTGACTTGAGCATGCAATTTATATCTGCAAATTGCAGATGCAAAAAGCGAACACTCTCGGGAATTCCATAATGGAATAATTAAAATATATTCATGATTGTCTTAGGAATTTCGAGGAGAGTGTCCTCTCACACATAAATATCAAGTGTAAAGTGTGTGCAACTTCCTGGCATTATGGCCGGCATAAGTCCGAGTCCGAGGCCAGGCAAACACACAAGTGCTTTTAATTTATCACTGACTTTTCACAGGTTTTCCACGGCTGCTGCCTCTTTTTCTTTTCTTTGCTTAATTGACATGGGGCAATTGCCAGTGCAGGCTGGCAAAGTAAACAAGCGAAATGAAAATGAAACTGAAAATAAAAATAAAAATAAAAGTCTGTGCTGGGGAAAAGTTTTCAGAGTGTAACGCGAAATGCGATAACAGGCCGCGCTGCGCATTGGGAAATGCTAGAAAATTCACCAAAAGCCACCAAGAGTCCACTCTACTTCCTCGACTTCCTGCTGCAGTTTTGTTCGGTTTTTCTTTTGATTTTCCTTTATTTTTGTTACTGTCCAGCCGCTCGTTAGTTGCGCAATGAACTTCAACTTCAACTTCAAATTCGCAAAGCTCCGCTGCTGCAACGGGCGACAAAGTGTATCCGAAATCCATATCGGAAATGAACTCGTTTTTGGCACTTTTCGTGTGATTTATTTTGTAGCTTTTTTTCGGGCGGAAGCTGCACGGCATAATTCAATTTGCTTTATGTGTCGATAGGCTGTGCACTGAAAGAAATATTGAGGGGGGCTTGGATAAAATTATAAATATTTTCTTGATATCAAAAGGAAACCCATAGATGAAATAAAAAAGAAAGTACCTATATATAAAACTCTCCTGTTACACAAAGGAAATATTTGCTAAACAAAACGTAGTACCAGGTAATAGTACCAGGATTAATTTTCAAAGAATCTTTATTTTTTTCCGTGTCTACATCGATGTGGATATCGATATGGAACGCCAGCCATCTGGCCAGGAAAAAGTGAAAGCCTGCCTTTAGTTCGCACCGATATTTGCCTAGCTCTTGAACAAGGGGCATCTCCATTTTTTATACCCCACTGCTCCCCGCTAAAAAATATAAAAATAAGTCAGCAAAAATCCGCTGGGGATTACGACTATGATGCAATCGATTCGGCCGACAAATTGAGCAACAGCTGCTGCAGCTCCGGCTCCGGCTGCGATCTCGTCCTGGTTGCCTGTTTCGAATCTATTTATTATGTTTATGTTTATTTTCGAGGCGAACGCACCACCATGTGCCATGTGGGCCTGTCATGGCATGGAAATTGCATTTGCAGGCCGGCTAAATAGTGGTGCGTCCACATTTTTGTGTGCTGCCGCTTTAATTGTGGCTGGTGCTTTGGAGTTTTTTATCGAATGTGCAATGCAATTTCATTATTTATTCAGTCAGGCACACACACCACACTCGGACACACATGCAAGCACTGAAGCTGTCATTAAGCGTAAGTATTTCATGTATTTCACCATTTTCCTCGTTAACTTGACCCTAGCGCTTGCTCGCTTGACTTGCCCTGACTTTTGGGCCATCCTCGCTGGATTGGCCAATCTCGGCGAGCGACGGTTCACCATCCAAGGTGGCCACCGCATCGATTAATGGGGGCGCCCCGAATGAAGTGGTTTCCTCGTCGATTAATAACTATTAAGTAAATGGGATCAAGTCGTTGGGAAAACGGCAGCCCATTTACCTAAACTTTTCTTTTTTCACTTCAACTAAATTAATGTGGGCTTAGTTAGGCTTTATTCGCGTATATTATCATTACTAACTCTAGCTAATGTTGTACAATTCCTGGAAATATTAGAGCTGACACGCACAATCTTTGAATGTCTCTTTTGCTTGTTTTTATTATGAAAATAATTGATATCAAAGGTTAACAGAAATTATACATTTCCTAATAGTTCTTGGGAGTTTCAACCTATTACAATACAATAATAGCTATTGCAACACTTGGTGAAAAGTAAGCTTTTTATCTGATTTTAATCTGTAGAATAAATTTATTGCTGGAATTCCCTCAATTTAAGCGATTGAATCATTGAAAGTTGCGGTTAACACATGGTATTTCAATATCTTTACTCAATTTCGAAACAGTATTTAAGCATTACTTTACCTACAAGCGAGTTATGAAATATTTAAAGATGAGAACTGAAGATTATAGTTAAAGTTGTATGCTTACATAGTTATTTAGTATACAAATTGTTTATTGACGTACATATATTAATTTAAATCGTGATCAAGATTTTAGGTATTTAATAATAAGCTACTGCTTTTAATGTTAATGTAAATCTGAGTCCCCTCTAAGCCTGAGCTGGCTTCATCCTACAAATATGCACCAAAAATATTTTCAGGCCCCAAAGTATGCAAAGCAGTTTCTTCAAATAAATATATTACGCAATGTCATGGTATTTCTAAGGAAATTTACCATCAAACACATTGCACAATTGCACATCAATTAATTCCCAGAAATAAAAAACGTCAGTATTACGATTTTTTGAGAACTGATATAATTCTGGATATAATACTGGAAACGATTATGATGGCGAGCACGTATCTACTTACACATGAAACACCACTATATTCCCCTTAATTGCATTCTTATTACATATTTATTTATTGATAACAGAAATTCAGGGGAATTGCGGTAGGAACGCCAAATTCCTGGGAATTGCTTTATATCACTCATCGGTTATTAGTCGCCAATGGCGGAGCTCAACAAGTAACCTTTGTTCCGACAAGTTCAAGGCTTCAGACAGCCAGTCTCGTGGTCAATATGGCCACTTCAAAAATGAGATTCATTGATTGCCTGAGCCCAGATACAGATACGTCAGCGCCAGGGCCCGATGCCGGTTACAGATGCATTACGTACACATATTTGCAGTGCGATATTAAGCCGCGGTTTGTCCGAGATCTCGGAAATACCAGATTGAGTCACCCAGCAGTCTTTCCCAACGCCGTCTTCGCACGCTCCGAAGCAGATACAGATGCCACTTAGAAGACTATGACTCCCATGACGCGTGCGACGGCGGAACTGACGTGTGTCGCACCCCATTGGAATATTTAATTTTATTTATTAGGCATTAGGTTTGGGATAGTAGTCGCTCCGGCCAGGTGTGCTCTCCCAAGCTATCAAAGCTCTCAGGCAAAAAGCTTTGATCAGGTATCACTCTTACTTTCGTTAGCCGGCAAAAAACTCGGCTTGGGTGACTGTAGAAGGTCCTACAACTGCATGGGTTTTCCCAAAAAAAGGTGTAATAACTGTATTAATATATCTGCAATATTAAAGTTATATATTATGCTGTTTTTAAATGGAAATAATGAGTTGGAACGTTAAAAAAATTTATTTAATTGCAAAACAACAAATACAATGCATATCTTTCGTGAATAACTATTAAATACATAATCTGCCTTAAAATATAATGTAAATATTTTATTAAATAAATATATGTATATTGCAAGTAAAGTTCGTTTCTCTCAGTGCCTGATGAGTCAAACCGTTTAATTTTGTCGAGAAAAAGAAGAAGGAGAAGCAGAGATTAGCGGCTCAACGGCAGTCAGCTGTGATAAAATCCACTCCCCTCTCCTTCGGCCCTCGCTCTGCTCTGCCTCTCTCTCGTCACTAATCTTTCGCTCTCTCCAGTGTCGCCATTCCTCTTCCACCCAGGCAAGCTTCGGCTAAAGCTGCACTTGTCAATTGTTTTTATACCCTTGCAGAGGGTATTATAATTTTGACCAGATGTTTGCAACGCAGTGAAGGAGGCATCTCCGACCCCATAAAGTATATATATTCCTGATCAGCATCACCAGCCGAGTCGATCTAGCCATGTCCGTCTGTCTGTCCGTCTGTCTGTCCGTCTGTCTGTCCGTCTGTCTGTCCGTCTGTCTGTCCGTCTGTCTGTCCGTCTGTCTGTCCGTCTGTCTGTCCGTCTGTCTGTCCGTCTGTCT
>VNKF01001420.1:0-43232 GCA_008044355.1 Drosophila lacteicornis | reverse complement strand
AACCTTAACTGCGGGTGCCTTTGCACTACATACAGACTTTTAAGGTGCTGGTTTAAAAACTCTGAACCTCTTACCACAAGGGGGAAAGTTACAGAGTGCCCCGAAGGGCCAAAATGAAAAGAACGCCCAATAAAGAGACGTCTTTTTTTCTTGAGTTGATAATTCAAACTGAATCTTTATTTCAAAGTCCGCGTTTAGGTAGCGGTCTTGAGATTCTTAAAACTAGTCTTATCGCTAGACCAACGCAGTGGTGGTTTAACCCTAACATGGGATACATTCTTCAGTGCGACAGGGGTGAACACAGAATTCGTCGATCCCACGCATAGATTCAAATTACATATACATATAGTCAAGTGTTTTGTGTTAGGCCCATTTGGCCGCTATATTTAGAGTCATGCGCACATGCGCTAAGCAGTGTACAGCTGCATCGATTTGTTACAGATCTACATGTATGTATGTATGTATGCATATATATATATAAAACGTGTTCATGTGTGAACATCATGTCAATTTGCATGTGCTGCCTGCACATTTACAATTATTTTCGTTTTCTCGCCAATTAAAAGGCGACAGCAGCAGCAACAAAAGGAACAGCCAGCATCTACAAGGGGTTTGTATTGTATTTACATGCAAGTATAAATGTATATTGCTTCGGCTCTGGCATAATCGCAATTCGCAATCCGCAAATTGCAAATCGCATCGTCGTTTCCAGTGTGAATGAAAGGCGTCAATCGCGCCAATTGACCTGAGACAACAGCACTTGTTGTGCGATAGCAGGGGTGGGCTGACGCGGGCCGAGGGGCTCCTATTGTAATCAGGGCGGCGATTTAAAATGTAGCTAATTATGGTGAAAAAGGTGTCGGCAGAGGGTGCCAGACTTAAGGGTAGATGCATAAGCTAGATGAATCTGTTATTTCAGATAAATATATACAATAAATTGTAATTAAATCTAGCAAAGGTTCACATTCCGACTCTAAGGCTAACCTTTTGTCAGGAAAGATATCCAGATCAGTGGTCGCGCCTTAATTAAGCTCCGACTTGGTTAGTTGTGTTGGCCGGGTTCTGCGCCTTTCAGCGGTACCTCTGTGTGCAGCGCCTAGAAATGGTCTAATTAAAACAGTCGCTGACGTGTTGCACACACCCGCCCGTGGCGCCCCCCTCTCAGTCCACTAATCACATTGTAGTTTTTGCTTAATTAACGCAATCAAATCCTGCAATTTGTGCCAATTGTTGTTGGTGCTGTTTGGCTTTGGCTTTGGGGCTTACTTTGGCTTTTGCTTCTGCTTTTGCGGCTAGCTGCTAGCTGCTAGCTGCTTGCTGCCTGCAACTGTTGCGTAAAGCGAAATTTCAATTGAATTATGCGCTTGGCTAAGAGCATTCTCACTAAATCTAAATCAAAATCCTTAGGCGAGACACCTCGAGCACACCGGCGTACACAGATATATCCCAAAGACGCCCACCCACAAACACACATCTCTCGCTCTCTCTGTCTCTCACTGTCGAGTCTTTGATGATGATCCCCCTGGCTTTTTCTTGCCTCCGTTCGGGCCACGATGTTGCTGTTATGCTAATGCGTGTAAAAAACCAATTAAAATGGCAGCACAGCGCCCCTCAGCCAGCCCGCCGCCGCACCAACCACTTCTCCGTTTGGAGTGGCAAATTAAATGCAATTTATTTGCATTTTCGTTTCATTTTAAGCGCACTTAATGCGCCTAATAATAATCAGGGAAAATGCGGGAAAGGCGGCACAAGTATGCGGTGCGTCAGATCGAATGGCCAAATACCCTTTGAGATATATAAATATAGCAAAAGCCGATACCTCAAATGTTATCATCGAGCAGAGTAAGCATTGAATTTGCTTTACAATAATTCGATTAAATTAAAAGGAATGGCTTTTAAATTAAGGGGTCTTAAATTGTTTAACAACAATTTACCCTAAGTCTGAATTCGGAACCAATTCAAGGATATTTTCTAAAGCAGACATTAAGATTTTGATTAATATTTATGTTTAGAAATAATGATTTATGCTTTAGTTAGCCTCCAACATTTTAATTTAAATAATGATTGTATTGCACACACATTTCAGTTTTTCGCTTTTATACAAATATTCCACTTGTTGTGGTAACGTTTTATTTTGTTCTTAGAATATAATGTAAGCTTTATTATTATTTTTTAAGTGCACCGGGGCAGGTGGGCAGCGAATGGCGACGTCGTCGTCAACGCCACCGCATTGTTTTCTCAATTATGGAAAGTCAATTAATTCTAATGAGTGTGTGTCTGTGTGTGTGTCTACGTGGCATGTAATTTCCATTTTTTTTTTCTTGCGCTTTGGCAACTTAATTTAATGCGTTGCAAGTTGCAGCAACCGCAAACAAGCGGCACAAAAAAAAAAATAAAAAACACAAGAAAAACAATTGCATCCGCATTGCGTGGCTCGCTACTCGCTGCTCGTTTTCCCCGCTTCTTTCTTGCTTTGTTGCTATTTTTTTTGCATAATTGCCTTTCCACTCTTATAATTATTGTTGCATAGGCTTTTCATTTGCTAATTAATTACGTCGGGGCTTTTTATTTCTGTTTTATTTGTATTTTTTACGCCTCTTCTGCGCCTGCGTGCCAGCTTTTAATCCAATCGCTAGTTGTAACAGAAGTAACTATTTAGGAAAATAAAGCCCAATTAACTCGATAATATAGTACACATTTCCCACATTAGTTGGCTCTCTTCGTCTTGAACTTGACACAATAAATGGCTGACAGGCACATCATTAAAATAATACAAAAAGAAAATAATTAACTCAATGCCAGGTACAAGCGCGAGGATGCCCAGGAAGCCCAAAATTGGGCAGGAAAAATCCCCCACAGGCCACTCACGGCGACGTGTTATATTTATGAACATGGAACATATCATATCCTTGCCGTCGAACTCCAGCTCGCCTTCGCCCATCGCCCATCGCCCTTGCCATGTTGCCATTTTCCCCGCTCGGCAAGCGATCGGAATTTTAACAAGTCGCAATAACAAGAACAAAAGCTGTGCTAATTCCCCAAAGACAGCCCGAGCACATTAACAATTTAAATACAACACAACCAAAGTCGAAATAAAACAAAATATATAAATGAGCAGGCGGCGGCGGCAGAAGATGGCAGGCGATCGTCGTGGAGCGAAATTTGCACTTTTGCCTCAACTCTCCGACTCCGACTCCGAACCGAATCCCGAGGAGCACGCAGAAGAACAAAAGCCGGAGCGAAGAAACCTAAGCCACACCGAAAAAACTCTGAAATGTCCAGACCGAGACTGTGTCCCAGTCCAAGTCCAGAGCTGGAGACTGGAGAATGGGAACTGGGAACTGAGAGCTGGGAGCTGGAAGCTGGGAGCTCGAAGCTGGTAAAGGGAAGGCGTGCTGCGGAGCTGAGAATCCCCGAGAGCTCATTAAAAAATACCAAAATCTTTGTACTGAAAATGTGACAAAATTTTTAAATAACCTTCACTCAGCTCGGCCAAAAACGGAGACGGACCGACCACAGTGGGCCCCAGGCTATAAGGAATCTATGCAGCTTTACTGATTCTTCAGGTAACTACTTTAGGAAGTGATTTCGAATAAAAATAATAAGAAATGACTCAGATATTGGTTGCAAAACTTGGCAAGTTTTTTAACAAGATTAATTATTGACTTTGAATGAGCTCAGATATCAATGTTTCAAATTCTAGTCTAATTAAAATGATTAAAACTAATAAAAAAACTAACAAGACTTAAATACATTTTTGAACTCCTAAAATGTATACTTGAAGAAGTTCCGTTTTGGTTATTGACAAGGTAATCCTTTCAGGGACCTCGACTGCGACCCACTGTGCCTGGAATGCGACAGACTCCGATTCCGACTGCTCCTCGGAACGAACTGGGATGGGCTGCTAGGTCTGGGATCTCGGATCTGTGCCTCGGTGATGCATTCGTCTGCTGCCTCGAAGTGGCAGGAATCCGCTGGGTCCGGAGGAGCAGACGAGGAGCAGAGGAATAAGGTGGAGGGAGGCCAACAAAGGTGAGCCCCAGAAAAGTGCAAGTGATGCTCATGTAGGAAATCAAGTTCCCCCAAGGAGTCCGGGTTCGGGTTCGGGTTCGGGTTCGAGTTCGTTTTGAGTTTGAGCTCAAGTTTGCGCTTTTGTGTGCAGTTTTTTTTAATGAGCCTCTAATTGACATCTGCATTTATTTCGCCCAGAGTCGGGCAACCATCGATCACAGGGCCCAAGCGGAGCGGAGCGAGAACGGAAAAAAGAATATTTTAATTGGCATTTTAACTAAAAGTGTTTAGGCTTTAGTTAAAATTGTTGGCCGCAAACCGAGAGAGCGCACCAGAACTGGTTTTCCCACTTCGGCACGTTCAACCCAATTAACGCGGGTCCCCACCGAGAGGGGGGAATGGACGCGGGGGGCGGGCTGGGATAATGGCATGCCCCGCTTGCGTATTATGCAAAAATGAATATTGCAAATTGATAAGAAAGATCTCGGGCGGGACGGGACGGGGTTTATCCGCGGAGAGATTGAGAATCGTTCTTTGTCGGCTGTCGGCACATAAAGCGAATGTCGCACGCACTGCTTGCCTCATTTGGCCAAATCGAAAGCGACGACGACGGTTTTGGGGCAGTCACCGGGGAGCACTGCGATGATCAGTGCTGCCCACCAAAAAGCCAAAAAGCCAAAAAGCAATTATGTAAAATTATAATTATAATTTAAAAAAATAAAACAACCAGATATGATAAAAATAAGTACCTAACATAATTCGAAATTATTATTATTTTTTTTTTTTTAATTTAAGGGATTGAATTTGAAATTAATTTAATTAATTAATAATCACTATTGCCTATAGCTTTGCTTTCCGTTTATTAAATACTTAAGATAGTTTACATTTTGAGAAAATGTTAGATCTCTTTAAGGAAAAAGTATCATAAACAAAGATCAAGTTTTGAAAGGATATGATAAAACTAAGTACCCAACATATTTCGTAATACTTATTTTTTTTTTTTTAATTTAAGGAATTGAATTTAAAATTAATTTTGGATTCTAAACCGATAGACCCTTATTTTTATAGTCACTATTGCCTATAGCTTTGCTTTCCGTTTATTAAATAGCTAAGATAGTTTACACTTTGAGGAAATGTTAGATCTCTTTAAAGAAAAAGTATCATAAACAAAGATCAAGTTTTGAAAGGATATGATAAAAATAAGTACCCAACATATTTCGTAATTATTATTATTATTTTTTTTTTTAATTTAAGAGATTAAATTTGAAATTAATTTTGGATTATAAACCGATAGACATCTATTTTTTTTAAGTTTTTTAAGTTAAGATAGTTTACATTTTGAGGAAATGTTAGATCTCTTTAAAGAAAAAGTATCATAAACAAAGATCAAGTTTTGAAAGGACGATATATGTATTTTAACTTCAATTACTGGCACTGGTGATCATCATTGGATTCTCTTCATCCCCATGCTCGCCGGCGAAAGACGACAAAAAAGGGCAAAGCCAGAAGAGAATCAAAAGCAGCGACCAGAAAGAGAGGTGGGTAAGGGAGAGGGAAAAGGGAAAAGGGAGAGGTAGAGGGCCCAGTACAGACCATGAGGAGCGAGCTCCACTTCTCTTCCTTCTCCTTCTGCATCTTCTTCGCCTTTTCTTCCTCTGCTTCTTCCCATTCCCACTGTCATTCCCGTTCTCCTTCTCCTGCGCTTCCCTTAAAAGCCAATTAAATGTGAGATCGTGTAATTGGCAAATTAATTTCAAACCAATTATAATGAAAACGACCACAAAATACGAAATGCGGAATACGAAACGCACAAACAAAGAGAGGGAGAGAGAGAGAGAGTGATGATGAAAGGAGAGAGGGGGTTTCAAATAAGAGAGACGGATAGAGGGCTATAAAAAGAGCGAGCTCCAAGGAGTGGGAGTGAGCAGGAGCGATCAGTTATGTCACTGAAGATCGGCGCATTCTTGGCCTTTGTTTCTTCTCTTCTCTCGATTTCCACCTGATTTTTACCCTTTTTTTTTTACCAAGGCAATTATAATGCAAACACTTGGCGAGCGAGCGAGCGAGCGAGGGAGAAGGACCTAGCGCGCGCACTTCATTTTTCATTTTGGCGCGGACGCACTTCCCCCTCTTGGAAACAACAACAACAACAAACTGGTTTCCTTCCTTTCCATTCCATTCCGTTTTCTTTCCCTTCCCGGTCCTCTTTGACTTTAGTGTCGCTCAATTATTAATAAGACCAATTGCAGGCGCGCCTCGAATTGGGAGGGAGCAGTGCTCACGATCCGCTCACGCGCTCATCTCTGATTCTCGCAGCCGGTTCACATGTTAACTTTTTAATTAACGAGTTTTCTTTTTCGGATTCAATTTGCCAGGCTTCGCTTGCCTTCGCTTGGCCGCAAACTGCCCACAAAACTGGCCCAGAGCACTACCTCTCCCTCTCTCTCTCCCTCTCCCTGTCTCTTCTTACAGACCAACTTCCCTAAAAGGCTTTCAAGGGAATATCGAATTAAGAAGAACTTAGGGTCTTTCAATAATAATATTAATTATAATTGAAGTTTTTAAATAAGTTTCCACTCAACTTCTTAAAACTTCGATTTTCGAAAAACTTTTTATTTGTGAAACTTCCTGAAATATGTACAACTTTCATGTGGAATCGGAACACGTATGTGCCTACTACCTACACCCAAAAAAAAAAAAAAACAAGAGTTTAACCTTTCTACGCGTTGTCTTAAAAGTATACTCAAGCAGTATAACGAGTTTAGTATAGTTTTATACTTTAAAATATCAAATGTATACCCCAAAGTTAGTTTTTATACTCTATAGTTTCAATTGTGTATTTTTGAGTATTATTTTTATACGAACCTACAACGAAATTTCGATAACATATCGCGTTAGCTGGAATTTAGTGCTTTTCTGTTTGTCGCGTTAGTGATTATTACGAAATATTGGTGGAGATAAGTATATAATTTATACTTTCGTAGTATTACATTGATAATCATATTATTAAGAAATTTTTCATACTCAAGAGTATAGAATTCATACAATCGAATAGGTTATATGATGATTTTTTTTTTGGGTGTAGGGAAAAGTCGCCTTCTCCATTTTTTAGGGGCGATCGCTTTTGTTCATCTGTCATGAATCAGTCACTGCTCTGCTCCTCATGAATTGTTAGCTCTATACGGAACGGAACAGTGTTTGATTCATATATGTATGCCTGAATTTCTGGTTTACCACATGCTTAATTGGGAATGCATCCCTTAGGCCATCCCTGTTGCACATAGATTTCGGCACAGATTCGTCCAACTGGAAAGAGCTTTTGTTTAAGAATAAAATTATCAGAGCGAATTCCTTCGAACATCAAATCTGTATTTTAAAACAAGCATTAAATGCAACTATTTAAGTTAATCATATATTTTTCTTTAACTTAAAAGAAAGCACATAGTTCGCGTTATACAAGTTGGACTGTACTTCTCTCCTGGTGGCTGTTTTGGGCGCAACCTAAGCGCACTTTTATTTTAATTTAATTTAGCCGCAACAGTCAAGAGCCACAAGTCGCATGCTACCAATTGCAGACTGGCCTCTGTGTGTCCCTGCCTGTATCCCCTGACCCTCTGGGCCTTGTTTTTACAACGAGTTTGGACCGCCTAAGCGACTTCGGCCTGAAGTTGGACTTCGGATCGAAATTGGGGTCTTGGTTTCAGACTTGGAGTGTTCGGCATGCGGTCCGCAGTCGAATGAATGCAATGCCATTTATTAATAAAATATTTGCAAATTGTTGTCATGTTACCCGACCCTCGCCCCTCGCGCCTCGCCCCCGCTACGTTCCCGCGACCGTTCTAGTTGAGTGCCAGAGCTTCATAAATTAAAGGATTAGCAGAGCGGGGCGGGGTGCTGGACACGGGGGAATGGTCAAGGAAACACACTCGCATTGGAGGAAGGAGGTATCTTGCCGAGATGGGGATGCAAGCGAACGAGGAGCTCACGGCCTGAGCAAGTTGTTAGCATTAAAGCGGCACAATCACAATGTGGGGCAATTACACTCCCCCACAAGGTTTTCGCGATTACGATTGTGCTTTCTCAAGTTATAATACCAAAATTCCAAGTAAAATGCGATCAAGTAAAATGCGATCTTATAAACTCGAATTGAAGCATTTACAAGGACTTCAATAAAAATAAAAAAGTAAAATGCGATCTTATAAACTCGAATTGAAGCATTTACAAGGACTTCAATAAAATTACTAATCCACTTCAAATTAGGGTTGCATGATATTTAAAAAATATCGTATCAATGATATTGTCATTTTTGAATAATATCACAATTATATTTTTAAATATCAAGAAAAAATATCGATATATCGAGTATTTATGATATTATTTTTTTTTTATTTTTTTATTTTTAGGATCAGAAAGCCTTTAGAAATCTGTTTCTCTCTATCTCATTATTCTTATACATTACCTCTCTATTGATCATAATGAACCACATGAATTCATTCAAAACAAAACTAACAACACAAGTACTTCATATTAAGCTTTTATTACTTAAAGCAATGGAAGATACTGTAAGTTTACGTAAGTTAAAGTTAAAGTTATTTCCAATATTGTTTCGCCAGTGACTTTAAAAATACACCCTGTGTTACGTGACGATCAGTCATACGGCTGCGTGAGTTGCACACTACACATTTAAGTGCCGAAGCCATCCTTTCTGAGGATACCGAGCTACCTGGTATTATCAGATAGCGTAGTGCCAACTTATACAAATGTGGCATGTGTGGCAAATTCTGCTGTTGCGAAGTCTAATACTGTATTGGAAAAGCTTCCCAATTATTATTTGGCAGAGAAATATATAAGTGGAACTCCTTTTCGTAGGGGCTGTCCGAACTTTGGGTTTGCTAATGCTCCGAATGTGAGCCTCAAAAAAACTTTCTTGACCAAAAACAAAATATCGAAAAAAAAAAAAAAAAATATATATATATATATATATATCTATATTACGGCTTCAAAATATCATGATAAAAATATTTATTTTTTCGCAAATATATCAAATATCAATATCAAATACATCAACAGGTGGTAATTAGAAGGTAAATCCTAAAATTAGGAAGAATCTGCCAGTAAAAGATAACTTCTTAAGGAATGCACAACAAGAGCAATGGATAATCTCGAAAAAAGCGCAATAAAAAAATTTATCATAAGCAATATAGGGTAATTATTTTGAAATATTTGAAAATATCAAGTCTTTAAGTCGCTTCCAGAAAGTATGCTATGTTTCACTACATTTCCACTGTCCTGCTGATTAGTGTTGTTCGAAAGGGAAAGGGAGAGATAGGTCTGAGAGGGCGTTGCTTGTAGGTGCGTCTTCGCAGTCATCAGCTACTGTGCTGCTCCTTCCGCCATTCTCCCTCTATACCTCTCTCCCACACACACACACACACACACACACACACACACACACCTCCTGGAGGTGCGCGTGCGCGCCCTGCTGCAGAGATAAGATCGCTGAAGAGAGGTAGCAAGAAAAAGAGCGGGGCGGCGAGAGAGAGGGAGCCCCAGACAGGCAATAAGCCGTACTAATAGGCTGTTGTTGTTGCCGATGCTACAGAAACGCGGAGACGGAGATGGAGATGGAGCAGGGACCTGCCTTTTTTTCCCCTCTCTCTCTGTCGCTCGAACTTACATTTGCCACATTTGTATGAATAATTTAATTATTGTTTAAATGTTAATTAATGCAACGTGCACTGCACTGCTCCACCTCGCCCTCGCCCTTTCTCTCATTGTCTCGCAAACTTTTTTGCACCTCGGAATAGGGGGAACAAGAAAGAGCCGGCATGCGACTCGCGACTCGCGACTTGACAGGCTCGCATTTGGCATTAATGGGCTGCCTGACTGACAACAACATCGCAGGCAGAAGAGTAAATAAATAATGGAGGGCCACTGGAGAGATACAGGAGAGATAGAGCGAGCGAAAGAGATCCAAATAGAGTGGGCGGCATGCAAATGTGTGAAATTTGCAATTAGATGCACCAACTGGTACAGCGAGTGGGTGGAATAAGTGGAAATGGGATGGGTTGGGAACAGACTGGAAGCGAAGAGAGCGAGAAAGCCCAGGAAGAGCTCTCCAAGGAGTGGCCGTTGCCAATTAGAAAATAATAGGGATTTTTAACCAGATGTTTGGTCCCTGCTAAAGGTAAATAAACTAAAGTACTTAACAAAAATTATCTCAAAAATAAAGACGTGTCCCCATGAAACTCCTTTCAGAAAACCTCTAAATCAACTGAATATTCACGAATATATTGATGTTATCTGGGATAAATCAATAAATATCAATTTGGGATAGAATAAACCAATATTTTTCTGTACATTTTAGTCTCTGAAGACTTTTCTTAGATCACATGGTAGAAAAATAGGTCCTTGTGGATGATTTCCGCACTCGAAGCCTGACTTGACTTGCTGGGACTTTTGCCATCTCGTACAGATTTAATTTTTTTGCTGATCGCTGCAGTTCTGCTGCCCCCGCTGCCCCGCTGCCCACGCCGACATCTGCGTTCATGTAATCCGAGACGGAAGCAATTAGCAGTACAAAGAGTGGAGAGTGGAGAGTGTAGAGTGGAGCATGGAGAGCACAGAGCGAAGAGCCAAGAGCGTGGAGAGATGCTTCGTTTCCTAATTAGAACAAATGGCGAAAATAAACAGCAGCCGTAGCAAAAACAGGGCAACCCAACCCAAACCTAACGTAAACTAATAAGGATCGCAGCGCAAAAGTTTCGACTTACATATGCAGAAATTGAGTTGTTGTTGCTCGTGTTGCTTGTGCTTATTATTGTTGTTGTTGTTGTTGTTGTTGTTGTTGCTGCTTACTGCCGCTTCTCTGTTTGTTTTTCTTTAGAGCTGACCGTACGTTCAGTTGAATTTCTTCGCTTCGCTTCGCTTTTCTTTTCTTGTTTCTTGTTTCTTTCGTGTTGTTTTTGTGCAGGAAGCAAGGCCTTTTATTTATTTAGCTGTGGTCGTTATTATTCAATTGTTGTTGGTGCACACAGGAATGCGTTAGCCGCTTCGCTTTGTTTATGTTATTCAATTTGCGCTAATTGAATGCGAATTCTCGCCACTCTCGCACGCATGAAAATTCCGCACGTGAATCGGTCGACGAGGGCGGGGCGGGGCGGGGACAAAGAGCGAGAGCGAGAGCAAGAGAGCGGCCGCGTCGAAAGAGAGTGAGATCAGACTGCTGCTGCTGCTGCTACTGCTACTTGCCGATTACCGTTATTTATGCTACTTGTGTGTGGGCGCAAGATCCACGGCACGGAGACGGAGAGAGAGATAGTAATAGAGGGAGATCGAAAGAGTGAGTAGGGGAGAGCTTTTCCGACACCTGCACACACACACGCGCGCACGCACACACGCACCGAACTCGACTCAATTAGTTAGCTCGTAAATTTGCATATTTCAAATAATTGCGCACAGAAGGGGGCTTGTTGCTGTTGCTGTTGCTGTTACTGTTTGTTTCTTGTGGCATGTGTTGCACTCACATACAGGTACGTACACAGAAAAAAAATAAACAACTTTTCGTTCCTGACTTTGTTTTGATTTCGCTACTGGGATGCTGCTGCTGCTTCTACTGACAACTTGATTCTTCTGTTTTTGTCGAACGCGCGCACACACGACCGCCAGCGCCGAAGTTCAAATTTCGAATGCCGCAGATATGCGGCTGCATGAATGAAGCAGCAGCAGCAGCAGCAGCGGCAACAGCAGCAGCAGCGACGGACAGTGGGGCCATTTGCGTTGTTTCGCTTCGAAATTATAAACGGTTGGACTAAGTAGAATAATCCAGTATTTAAAACAACAGTTGATTGATCATATTTCAACCAATTCAACCATCTTTTTTGATGACTACTTATGGCATATCAAAGTTTAAATAATAACAAGTATGAAAGCTACAGTTGACTGTGCTCGACTGTGAGATACCCGGTACCTTAACGTTACATTGTTAAAATTCAAACCATGTTTATCATCCGATCTTATTGAAGTTTTCAGGAAACGTCCGTCTGTATTTTATTAATTTATTGTATCTATTAACTTTAAGCCGAAAATCACGCATATATATAGCTAATATAACGTTTTTATGATTTTCAGGGGCGGAAGTGGGCGTGGCCAAATTTCAAAACAAACTTGATCTGCGTGCAACAAATTCCAATGTTGTCACCAAATTTTGTAACTCTAGCTCTTATAGTCTCTGAGATCTGTTGTTTCACACGGACAGACAGACGGACAGACGGACATGGCTAAATCGACTCGGCTGGTGATACTGATCAAGAATATATGTACTTTATAGGGTCGGAGATTTCTCCTTCTGTCTGTTACTTACATTCTCGGTTGGCACTAACTTATAATAACCTTGTACCCTATGGGTACCAGGTTTAAAAACCATAAAATAATCCTTATTTAAGTAGACCACATATAATTTTTAATACTTTTAAACTTAAATCCTGGTTTTATAGAAATATTTCGTTTTAATCTCTCAACAATTTCCTATAAGATGTGTAGATTCAAAATATTTACTTTGCAACGTCGTTTGTTCTAGGGTCAGGGTCCCACTGTGCGACGTCGACTGCGTACTTGGGTAGGTGGTTGCTGCTCTCTCGCGCGCTCTCGCTCTGTCTCTCTCCCTCTCTCTCTTATCAGCAGGCGAGACCGGCATTTGCTCGCTCTCTCTGTCGGTCTGCGAGGGTTGTTTGTGCTCTTTGGGGGTTCGCTAACGGGTTCTTGGAGCCCTGCGCTGCTATTGGACGCCGCCTCCTGCAAGCCGGCTACCTATCACAGGTGCTCGAAGGCTCCCCCGCAGTTACCGAGGGTGGCTCTGTTGGCACTGTTGGCTCTGTTATCCCGCTGTTAGCGGCGAGGGCACCACCTGTAAGCGCTGCGTAGGCGCACCTGTCCGAAGGTGGAGCTTCAAATAGTTTAGCGTGCCCATTCCCAAGTCCGATCCACCGCTAGGCAACCCCCCCGGCAAAAGGAACAACCGTGCATCCTTTCCATGCCAATTCGATCCGATGCGATTCGTTTCGATGCTGATGATGCAACCCTTTTTCGCATACAGTGAGCCCTCCGAACTATGCTACTATTCTCTCTTCGGAGTATTTTTAAATTCAACTATTAACTATTTCGGATTCAGTTCATAAAAGACATAATTACGGTTCGGGAGAAATATAAAAGAATAACATCATTTCACATTTAATGTAACTGCACTATTCTCCATTCGATTTCGAATCAATTTTTTGATTTGTTATATTTTTACAGAATATGCCGTTGGGATACTAACTTATTATAGTTTTTTCAAACAATTTTTTATTAAAATTGTTCAAATTGTCTCCGTGTTGAGATCCTTTTTCAATCTTGTTAAAGTATTATGTAAATACATGCTTATAAGCGCTCTTCTTAGGCAAAAAAGGGACAATAGAGAGAGTTATCGATTACTTATCGATTCACTTCCGCATCGGCTGTATAATCAAGTCCGTTCCTTGTTTTTGTTTAAATCAGCATGCTCTTCGTTGCCGAGTCAGCAAATTTCGCTACCCAGCCTCTGTCGGCACACAGACATGTTTACATGGTAAATAGTAATTTTTTAGTCGTAGCCATTTGTTAAGCAATATAAACAAAGTGTCTATTTTAAAATATTTTAAGTATATACATACATAATTAAATTATTTAAAACATAATTATTTAAGATACTTTTATGATTCCAAGTCCTGTGGTATAAATACCTTTCTAAACACATATCCTAGACTAAATTAAAGAAATCTATACACATAATAGCCCAGATTGGTGGCGGTTCATTCATCTGAGCGCACACTGTATATATTTGCAGCAGTCGCGTTACTAATTCCGCTGTTATTGCCCAAGAAGAATAATAATATCACCAACAACCGCACAATGAATTAACTGCATAAATAATTCCCCGAAACGGAGTGGTGGGGGGAGACTGGGACGGAGACCCACCCCACCAAAGGCCAAAGGGGTGCATCCCTTGTCCGCGACGAGAGACAGGAGCAGGAACTTCTCTACTGGTGGCACAGCACAGCACAGTTCTTAACTCCGCGAAAGGGCGCAGGAAAGGGGCAGGGTGCTGGGCATTATTCATACATAAAAAGCCAATTAAAAATTTATAATAAACCCCGCGTCAAGCTGCCGGTTGCATCAACCCCAAAAAGAGGCTGAAAATAAAAAGAATTAAATATCGTACAGGGCAGGCAGGCGGAACAGTGGTGTAAATCACTGAAGACAGTGGAGTTGAGGAATTCGAACTGGGAGAATTAGAATAGGGAAGTGTGGAATTATAATCTACCTGATCTGATAACTTCGTTTAATTTTTAATTTAAGTTCATTAATTAATTATTTTTTAATTGCATTTTTTTTTTTATCAACTCAGGCACAGTGGTCAGAAAATAGTTAAAAAGAGGAGATGGAGAATTCGATCAGAGAGATCTTCAGAATCAGTCTGGAATTTGGGAATTCACTTTGTGAAAGTAGAAACTATTGATAACTTTGATTACATTTTAATTTGAGTTTATCAACTAACAATTTTAATTGATTTTCCGATCAACTGCACAGTGGTTATAAAGCAGTTAACACGGGGGAGCCAAGGAATTCGATAAGAGAGAACTTTCAAAGAGGGAAGTTTGAGCTTTACCAAAATCGGCTGTATTTTCGGAATAATAAATAATAATTCAAAATTAAAAACCAAGGGATATACATTCATACATATGAATGTATGTAATCTTATTGTCTTAGCTTAAACATAAATATCTATGAAAACCACCCTGCTGAGATGGATAGATCTCCTTACTTTATGTATCTTTCTGCGGGATCCACCATTCGGTGCCCACTGTGACGCGGCATGTGGAAGTGACCAGTGGAGGTGGGCGTTCCAGTTCGAGCGATCGAAGGGGGAGTATCGCACGCACCTAGCGCTAAATTAGATGTAAAATAATGAACATTTCAATTAAAATAATTAATATTATGGTGCACTCGGAGCTCGAGGGTGGGAGGGGGATGGTGAGGGACGCACTAAGCACTCAATTAACCATTTTAATGTTTATGGATCAGGTTAGCCCGAAGGATGTGCTGCGGGGGTGGGATGCTGGATGCTCGATGCTGGATGCTGGAGATGCTGTGCTTTTTAATTATAATTAAACATGCGAGCAACCGAATGTGGAAAGAGCAGCTGGGGGACAGGGGGTGGCGAGTGGCTGTGGCTGGTGGTTGAATGGCTCGCTTCTAAGTTCTCTCTCTCCCTCTCCTCTGCTCAGGACATAATCACTTAGCCGCGTGCAGAGCCACATTTAAAATTAATTCTGCTCAAGTGCGTTTCTTCGAAAGAGACACAACAGAAAAAAGCACGTGGCACACGGGGGGATGTACAGGGTGTTGCCCCCGTTTACCGTTGGAATACATATTCGCGAGCGAAACAAATTGCACGCTAATTGCTCATGTTCAATTAAAAGCAACGACGACGGTCCCGGCGAACTCCAAAACGAAGGCCAAGCTCACACCGCGCACCCAACTCTCCACTCCCCCCCCCCCCCCCCCCCCCCCCCCCCCACACACCAAAAATTTCACCTAAGCCCGGTTCCGGGCAGTGATGCCAATCCAGCCAGAGCTTACATAATTGATGATTTCAAATAATCATAATAATGAAATATATTAAACATTTTTAGGGAGAGAAAATTGTCACGAAAAGACTGACCAGGTCTTAGAAATAGTAGACCAGAAGAATACCTCTAAATAGTTATTATTGTATAATAATTCTTTTTAGGAATTTTAGGAGGAACATTTTTTTTCTAGAGGTGTCGATTAATTAGGCTCAAACCACCTACCCAACTACTCCTTGCATGGCTATATACTTGACTGACCCTATGGTAAGCGAACGCCGAACCACTGCCACACTATTATGTAATTTGCAGCTATGACACAGTATTGCGATTGTTAATAATAAAAGATCTTATTAGAGGAAACTTAGAGAAAATGTAGGACGATAAAATACAAAAAATATCACCCTAAAGCTCTCTCTATATATTATAGAGTCATTCAATTACTGCGACTATGGTTTTTATGGTTTTTGTTTACCATTTTAGTCGTTGTGATCGTTGTCGGATTACAAAAAAATCTAAGGAAAACAACACACATGTTCATATGTACATATGCATACATAGTTGTCTCTTATTACTTTCGAATGAAAACTGTAAATAATACAGTGTCATAGGAGTAATACGATTGGCAACGTAAAAAGAAATGGGTTCCTAGTAAGTACTGCTTACACCTGCTACGAACAAGTGCCCATTACTGGAGGGTACATAAGTGAGATAGGTACTTTAAACTGTATACTATTATATATTATAAAATCTGAAAAAATCTAGTAATTTAATTGAATTATATTTTAATCTACAAGTGTGGGATATACCATTTTTGAAAACATGTTAAAATAGAAAAGAAAAGGGGGGATAAAATACAAAAAGCTATGATGGCATCGTTGATCACCTCAGGTCGCCACTGCTCTTCTTCGGCTTCGGAATTTGGCACACACACACACACACACTCGCGCGGACTCGCACACATTGACAGCTTTCCCACAAGAGCGGGTCTGAGTGTGACCTGTGAATTGAGCGAGGGAGAGGGAGAGAGAGAGAGAGAGAGAGAGAGAGAGGGAGAGGTGGTTGGTTGGCAATGCTTTTTGTTTTGGTTTTGATCCTTTGCGCAAATAATTGCCTAATTGTCTCTGGTCCGCTCGCTCACCGCCTCACTCTGCGTGCTGTCTCTGTCAGTGGCACGCATTGTTGCTGCATTCGGGGGAAGGGGAAGGAGAAACGGCAAGGGGATGTGGATGTGGCAATGTGGAAATGGCATCGCATATTTCTTACGCAAATCCATTTCCATCTATTAATTGGCAGCCCTCGGCAGCTGCTCCTTCTGAATGTGATTCGGCCACGGAATCCTGCTCCTGCCGCAGGACCATCGTTCCTTTTTTACACAATTAAGCGCTTGTGCAAATAAAAAATGAGCACAGCTCACTCCCGTTTACGGTTACGGTTACCCCACTCCCCCAATAGCCGATACCAGATACCCGATTCCCCCTTCTTAAACTGAGCTGCGGTTCGATTTGCATACACACGCACACACACACATCCTGTGGCAGGACTCGGACTCGGAATGCGGTTATCGATTGCCTCTGACATTTCCAGACGGGATTACGTCTCCCATGTCCATATCCATTTCCATTTCCCAGGCTGTCTTGATTTGTCTTCAACATTATTTTTGGCTACGTTTGCATGGAAAATTACCTTACCAATTACGACAAAAAAAAAACAAGGATGAAAGCTAATTTTGAAGCCAAAGTTTATAGAACCTTGCAGATAATAATACAAATAAAATAAAAGGATCATATATTAAGTTTAAGTTTTATTTAAAAACAACGAAAATCGGCACATTTGACTATATTATACTAATGAGCAAAGTTTCAAACTGAGTAACTAAGAGACGAGTTTGCGTAGAAACGGACAGACGGACATGGCTAAATCGACCCAGCTGGCGGTACTAATCAAGACCCCATAGGGGTCGGGACCTTGACTGTGTTGCCATTATTATAACAAAATTATAATACCCTCTGCAAGGGTATAAAAATGATCGTCGCAACATTGATAAATAATGGCCTCCCTTTTATAAGATCAATTATCTCTCTCTTTCTCTTATTATACCCTTTCGAAAGATATTATACTTTTTGTACGTAGTTAAGGAGGTTTTTGCAACCCTGAGGTATTGAGCGTCATTAGATAATTCGATCTAGACATTTCTGTGCACAGATTATACACTCACCTTTTATGAGCAATGTGGTTAACACTCTAAGTATATCCTTCATTCCTTGCAGTTACTATAAAAGTCGGAATTGGGATCATGAATACTTTATAGTTGTTATAGAAAGTATTATAAGAAACGATCATAACTTTTTTATTTTTGTGACTTGCTCTTTTTTAATATGTTAGGAATACCTAGAAATATCCAACCACATTGAATGACTACGCCCAAAAAATGAATTTATACTCTTGAGTATGAAAAATTTCTTAATAAGATGCTTATTAATTTGATACTACGAAAGTATACATTTTATAGTCATCTGCACCAAGACTTCAGAATAATCACTAACGCGACAAACAGAAAAGCACTAAATTCCAGCTAACGCGATATGTTATCGATTTTTTGATATAGGTTCGAATAAAAATAATACTCGAAAATACACAATTGAAACTATAGAGTATAAAAACTAAACTTTAAACTGTAAGAGTATACATTTGATATTTTGAAGTAAAAAATCTTTACTAAACTCGTTATACTGCTTAAGTATAATTTTAAGACAACGCGTAGAAAGGTTAAACTCTTGTTTTTTTTTTTTTTTTGTATATATTATAGTTACTATGGAAAAGATAGTACTAAAAGGGTATTTGGCACGTTTCGCACGCCTCTCTCTTTGGGTTGACTGCAAATTGTTATTGCAATTATTATTGCCGGCTTGTTGTCAACATATTGATAAAAGCCCGCCCCCTTTTGCAGAGCTGCCTTCGATAATATGTATTTATGCAAGGGGCAAGGCAAGGCGAGGAGAACGCTCGCTAAAGAGCCGAGCCATAACGGTAACGTTATTGGGCCGAGGACATTGGCTGATTGCATGGCATTGTCAGCGACGTCATCGCAGTATCGAATTACCGATTTTGACACATCCAATTTACGGTCCGTGACAATTGCATTTTAAAGTCCAGCGAACCCGAATCTAACTCGAACTGAGCAGGGAAAAAATCGAATATCAGAAGCAGAGCATATTGAAGGTGGCGAAATAACCCCGTGTTGGGGACTGAAGAATAGATTTTATGATGAAATATGCTAGAAACATTTAAACTTATCACTTAAATTAGGTAATTTCTTAAAAATAAATATTTAGCTAATATCTGACAACTATTTTATGAGCCTATATCCAGAAAAATGCTTTATAGACATACTTAGAATTTTTTAATTTGCATTTGCTTAAGTAAAAAATATAATAAAGTGGCGAGATTTAAAAATAAAAACAAATGTTGCATAAAACTATAACTATATTAACTATAAAAACTGTACTGTTGCGTTGTTTACGTTCTGTGCATACTGTGCGTGTGCCGGCAGAGGCTGGGCGCAGAAATTGACTTACTCGCTTGTTAGGGCTGTGGGCACCCCTGCTGTCCAGGTATGGTAAAGATAAAGATTCTGACTTAACCCCAAGCAGGTATCACAGATCAGTAAATATATAAATTAAAACAAATTAATAGAAATACCCTCGAAATATCCTTTGGTAAATGGACTTTTCGCCGTATTTATTTCTTTGCCATGCAATCTGACTTGAACCAAACACTTTTAACCTCAGGGCGAGACCAAAGCCCCCTGTGAACCCAAACTGCTTTGGCCAGAAGCGGCGACAGTTGCTCCGCTTGATAAATGAGACGGCGCCGCCTACGTCAAGCAGGCGTCAAGGGTTGTCGCCTTCTGCAGTTTGCGGTGCGCCGCAATCCCGATCAAACGCGATAAACGCTGAAAACGTTGGGAACGCTCAAATCGCCGAGGAGGCGGAGGCGGTTAGGTTACGTGGCTGTGGTTGACAGTGCCACCGGTGGCGAGTCAAAATTAATTAGAATTTTTCAACGGACTGCAAGACCTAGGGGATGTCCTAAACTCCACATCCAGGGTACTTTCAGGCGAAAGCGGCAAATTGAAATCAGTACAAAACAGTAAAATACAAAAAAAGAGCGATCATTAATCATCGGGCCGAAAAGGGTTGACAAGCTGTGCACTCTCTGCGACTGCGACAGGGTTGCTTCTGTTTCTGTTTTCAGTTCCGGATTCTTCCGCTCCTTGACCGGAGTCACATCCGCTAAAAAACAAAAAAGAAAAAACGAAAACAAAAGTGCACGGAAGGGGTTGCGTAACCCTTAATGCACTTAATGCATTAAATAGATCTACTCTGGCAGGCCTTGAGAGACTAACATTAGGCAATATTGACCGAGTTGACATTAAACATATTGCACTTACGGATGATTACAAAAATCAAACAGGATCTCAAGGGACGTTATTAAGAGTCGAATTAGTAAGCAAGGAATATTTGCAGCCTAAAATGTTAACCTTTTTATATCTTTTAGTTACCCATTGTTCAAATTAAGAGCTTAATAGCGATATAATTTCACAAAGAAATAAATACTAACAAGTAAGAAAACTAACTTCGACAAGCCGAAGTTTCTATAATAATGCAAATAAAACAAGAAAGAAAGCTAACTTCGGTAAACCGAAGTTTGTATACCCTTGCAGTCTGCAATTGGATCATTCAATGAAAATCGATACATTTTAGTCATGTTGAAAAAAAAATCAAATTTTGTAAATTTTGTAAATTTTACATGGCTAGATCGACTCGACTGGTGATGCTGATCAAGAATATATATACTTTATGGGGTCGGAGATGCCTCCTTTACTGCGTTGCAAATATCATGGCAAAATTATAATACCCTCTGCAAGGGATCATCGGCTAATTTGGCTCGATCGTTCCTATGGCAGCTATATGATATATGTATATAAGTGATCGATCTGGCATAGAAAGAAGACTATCTGCATAGTTGAATTTAGATGGTTCAAAACTGAGATTAGTTTGCGGAGAAACGGACAGTCAATCGTGGCTGGATCGAATTGTCTGTTGAGGTTGATCAAGAATGTATATATGTACTTTATAGGGTCAGAGATGCTTCCTTCACTGCGTTGCACGCTTCTGACTACAACTATAATACCATGCAAGGGTATAACACGTAAGAAAGCTACAGGCAAATGTGCTTGACCGTGAGATACCCGGTACGTAACGCTTTCCACCTTAAATTACAAAACTAATCTGCTAAAATATAAAGAAAGAATGTTCATAAAAATATAAGGATAACAACGTTTTTTGGGTTTTGGTGAACTGAATAACATACAGATATGTATAAGTTTAGAGCTTTCTTCGGTTATATTTTATGATTTTATATTTTATATCAGGGGTGCTCAAATCTGCCTTATGGCAGTGCATATACGAACACAAGTAAAAGAAAACATATGCACACTTGTAAAAATACTTTTGATGTATTTCAAGATGTGCACTGAGAGAAAGGCACTTGCCAATTCATCGCTCAATTTACCGATCCCTCAAGGAATGCGATTGAATCAATCATAAAGAAGAAAAATAAGTTCAAAACAAATTACATTAGGATAAGCGGTGGGAAAAAAATATCAATGAAATTCTTGTTGGCTGCTCGGTCTTATCAGCATAGCACGGCGACAGAAAGAGGAAAGTGCAAAATTGTTTTTGTATAGCGCCGTGGGATCGAAAACCTTTCCTATGGGACTCACACAAAGCCTATGCTGTGGGCATTTACAAAAACAAATGTGATGCTTGGACATAGGCTTTAGCATCACGGTTTTATATAACCAAACAAAAACACTTCTTACCGACATGAGATAAAAGTGACGATGGCACCTTCAACTTCAAAAGTTTCTGAATTCAAATTTTGTGACGATTATTAGTAACGATATTTGTTATTACAAATAATTCAAGTTTTCAAGGAAAAATTAACAAAAAATCCATGTAAGAAGTTAGCTACATGGGATCAATGCTATTCATTTTGATGAGAAAGCGAATTTTCCGAGAAAAGGTAAGCAGCAATCTCAAGGGCTATCGGTCTGAAGTGACTATCAAAATCGTAAGAGCCATTATATATCATAACATATATCACGTTTCTGTAGCTTTAGTCGTTTAGAAGTTATGGACGCGGGTAATCTAGCTTTTTCAGCTGTTTTCCCGCCAAAACAAAAGAGTGGTAGATCAAAAGTTGTTCAGCTGATAAATAAAATAAAAGTGGTTCCAGGACTCTAATACAACCAGGACTCTTTTGAACGGAATATCGGATCGGGATAATTGAGGTGTCATTCGACGCGTATTTGAAGCTAGATCACAACAACATTAAAAATTTGTTGAGTTTTGCTCCACCGGCCCCAACAGCTCCAATTTTCAAAATGTTCAATTTCGCACTTTCACTCTCATTTCTCCTAAAATCCGTTTTTAAAAAATCTTAGTATGCAGTTTCAAAGAGGTTTACAATACCTTTTGATCAATATATAAATGGTACTGATCGGACTATCGTAGCAGATTTTCAATTCTACCGCTCTATATAGTTCGCTCAGTCTTGTTGCTCATCGTTACTACGTGGACTGCAGTCCACAGTGATATTACGAAAAGTATGAAAAACAAGTGTATTTTACCAAAAGTACAGTTAATTAAACTTTTACAGAATTTAAATATTAAGGAACAATCTAGAGTCCAGAGTTGAATGCGTTTTGTGTGAGTTTAAGGTGTTTCCTTAGTTGCTGGGTGGCGAACTCTCCGCCGTTGATGCAGGCGATGGCTCCTCCAGGTCCGACGAATCCTCCTCCTCCCCCTCCAGCGTCACTCCCAGCTGCTCCTCTACCCCATCCGCCTCCGAATCCTCCTCGGCGAGCAACAGTTGCATGGCCTGGACGCCGCTTCCGCTGAACATCTCCGCGAGCGCCCGTGCATTGCTCTGCTCCCGCATCAGCTGCACGATTGCGTCTTCCGTGGCGCACGGATCCCCGAGGAGCGTGGAGCGCAGCTTCTTCAAGGATCGGCGACTGCGACGTCGTTGCCGGGACTCACCGTTGTCGTCATCCTCACCCTCGACCAGGAGCTGCACGGCCTTCTGGACGTTGTTGCTGCAGCGCGCCAGCGACAAGCGCGCCTCGCTTTCCGGATACCCCATGGCGGTGATTAGCTTCACCAGACGCTCCGTCTCCGTGGCATCCGCTGCCACAGCCACTGCGGCCGCCTTGGCCGGAGATCCAGCTCCAGCTGCAGGCGGGGATGTGGCGGGAGTTGTTTGGGTTTGCGACATTTGACGATGGTTTTCTTGTCCGACTTTTCTGCAAATTTTAGAGAGTTTTACTTTGATCTGCTTCTTTTCGATATTGAAACAGCTGTTCGGTGCCGTATGTGCTCTTCCTTTTGCACCCTTCTCCCTCGCTCTCTCAGCTGCCAAGGCACCTCAAGAGCAGAAGAGAGAGAGTATCAGCTGATTTGTGGCTTTTATTCCCTTTCAGAGGCGTAGCCTGGCTCTCATCAGGGGGGATCGAAACTGAACAAAGAAACAGAAACAAAATAAAAGTAAATAAACAGGATTAATTAAAAATCATAATATGTAAACATAACAAATTTTAAGGGTTAGCTTTATATTAAATTAATCTAATGCAAAACAACATTACAATAAATCAAATAAAGATAGTTTTAGGATAGAAAATAAAATATATCCCTTAATGATTAGGAAAATAATGTTCTTGGATTTATGTTTTGTGCACCTGGCTATTTCTCTGAGTATCATCAATATCGATTACACTAAGTTGTGCTTCCTTATGGTATAAATTTCGGAGAAAAACCAATAAACTAAGCCAAAAAAAGAAAAACAGAAAAAAGTGAAGAAGAAAACACAATTACAAACGGCCAAGCAAATATAGTATGTATGCAGGAATAACGGGTCCCACAGCTGCTGCCCAGGCCGACTTTGACTTCTATTTATGCGTTGCACAATTTTAAATAATCACCCCATTGGGAAATCTCGAGCAAAATACCCTTTCATTCGCCGCCCCCGTCCCCGCCACCAGGAGCCCGGAACCAGCCCGTGTTATTTACACTGATTTATTGCCATTTTCTTTGGGCTTGTTCTGCTGCGGCTGTTGCTGGTTCTGTTTCTGTTTCTGTTTTTTGGTCACTCTTTGTTTGCAGAGCGGAAAGGAAGGACACAAACAAGTGGCCCGTAAAAAACATTGCCAAACCCTCATCTATCACAATTTCTTGGCCGCTCCCAGCTCTTACATTTTTGGGTTTAAAAACGCATTATTTGGCTCTTTCGGTAATTGAAGTTTTTAGTTTTCATTAGCCGACCGTCGTCGGACAGGGGTCCCAGAAAGGGGGCCGACAAGGGACGACACGGGCACAGATTGCAGGCCAAAGATAAATTGCACATTTAAATTAACCCATTAACGACTCCCAGGGACTCTCGACTGTGGGACTGCCAACATGGCTACGAAATCCATAATTATAACCTTTTTAAAAGTAGGACTCGGGACATATTAGTGGGTGAATCCAAATTTCATTTTTTGTATGCGTATTAAACAAGTAAGAAAGCTAACTTCGGTAAACCGAAGTTTGTATACCCTTGCAGTCTGCAATTGATCCATTTTAGACATTTTACATGCAGAATTTTACATTTTCATATAAATCGACCGATCGCTTCTTGACAGCTATATGATATAGTTGGCCGATCTTAATTAAAATTAATTAATTAATTCTAAAAGCGTAAAAAACTGATATATCTCAAAATTTAAAGAAATACGTTTAAAAACAGAAAAGTTAAAATTATAATATCCTCTGCAAGGGTATAAAAAGTTCTTTATATTATAGTATCCCAAGTTTAAGCAAGATACAGTTAAATCTCATGTAGATATATGTTGTTTTAAGGATAAGCATAAACCATATCATCTTTGTTTCATAATTATAAGCCTTTTAACAATAACTTCATTCTAAACATACTAATAATAACAGCACTTATGTTATTTAAGAGTTTAACCTTTCTACGCGTTGTCTTAAAAGTATACTCATGCAGTATAACGAGTTTAGTATAGATTTTATACTTCAAAACATCAAATGTATACTCCAAAGTTTAGTTTTTATGCTCTATAGTTTCAATTGTGTATTTTTATACGAACCTACATCGAAAATTCGATAACATATCGCGTTAGCTGAAATTTAGTGCTTTTCTGTTTGTCGCGTTAGTGATTATTATGAAATATTGGTGCAGATGAGTATAAAATGTATACTTTCGTAGTATTAAATTGATAAGCATCTTATTAAGAAATTTTTCATACTCAAGAGTATAGAATTCATGTAACAATCGTATAGGTTCTATGATAATTTTTTTTAATCTTAGAACATAATAGTAATGAAACGCATTGATTTTTAGTACGCATATAGAAAAGTCTTTTATGTTAAATGATATCCTAATACCAGTCCAAGTCTGTCAACAGTATAAGCCAGCTAATCGTAATGACTTTTGATTCCTTTATTCTCCCTTATCAGGATATCAGTTATCCAGAATCCAGAGAACTAGGGCTACCAATTTCCGGGGTTAAAAAGTGTATAATATTTGAAAATGACTTCGGCCATACAATAGAGCCAATAAAAGCGAAATGGCATCATCGCCAGCGTTGTAAGCTGATACATTTGTGCGGATTGCCTTCGTCAATTTTAAAGCGGAAATGAAAAGTCCCCTTCCCCGAATTTTGAGTTTCAGTTTCTGTTCCAAACTTTTCCCACCGCGCGCTGAAAAGCGCTTGAAATATGTGCGAAACGCGTGTGCGAAGTGCTCAAAGAACTCGATACTTATCGGGTCGAAGTCGAGGAATTGGGATTGTTCGGTTCGATCCTCCTAACAAACGGCGAAATCACTTAACACACCGTTAACACCCACATTAGTTGTACTCCGCCGCACACTCGCACACACATCCCATCTCCTTTGCTCGGGTCCTGCGTTCCACTTACCGCCAGAGTTTCAATTACTTTTCACAGCCACCACCCAAGGATCTGAGGCAGCTCCGCGATTCATAATCGAATTAAATGCATTTGCCCGAGGGTAGAGGAGCGAGGTAAGAGGGCAGCGGGAGCGGCTAAATCGAAAAAGTCATTAAAAACGCAGGGAAAACGATTGCACGCAAATTTACTGGTCCCGCTCGCTGTCTTTGTTCCTATTCCAAAATCCCCCTCTTTCTGGGCAGCCGATGCTGCACAGTTGAGGGTAGAAAAATAGAGCCCGGGATCGTTAAATAATAATTAGTTTGGCAGGACCAAGTTTTTATTTTTCTTGTACATTCCTTTTTTTCGAACCATCTGAAATTATCTTTTTAAACAGTAATATGCTAGAACTGCATTTGTGTGTCGAAGAAATTGAAGGTAGAGCTAGATTTGAGAATAAAAAATATATACAACAAAATTCTTGCCATATTGCATAATAAATGGTTATGATTAAAAAAATAACTATTTATTTAACGCAAAAAAAAGCAGAGGCTGGTCAAAGAATTATGATTGTAATCCAAATTAATACCAAGAGATTTGTATACAAATAAAGGTTATTTAAAAAAATATTAGTCTTAAAACAATTTCCTATTAATTAAAAAATTTAAAGTTGAATCATTTTTACTGTAGCCCGACATTCAGAAAGTAATAGTTTTGGTATTAAATGTAAATGTTGTTAAAAATCTGTTGAATACCTTTACAGAAAAATATTAACACAAAAATTTTTGCTTTATTGCATAATAAATGGTTATGACTAAAATAATAACTATTTATTTAACGCAAAAAAAGCAGAGGCTGGTCAAAGAATTATGATTTTAATCCAAATTAATAACAAGAGATTTGTATACAAATAAAGGTTATTTTAAAAAAATAGTAGTCTTAAAACAATTTCCAATTAAAATTTAAAGTTGAATCATTTTTACTGTAGCCTGACATTCAGAAAGTAATATTTTTGGTATTAAATGTTAATGTTGTTAAAAATCTGCTGAATACCTTTATAATCTGTATTATTACAGCATTGAATTATATTTATTTATACAACAAATTTTTTTATAGTATTAGTATTAAGATCGACCCTAATTGAGTGCCCATTGCTGTTGGGCATCGCAGACTCGCTCACAACCACACATGAGCTGGTCGAACTATGAATGGAATTGGCAATGAAATCGCACACGTGGCGATTCCTCTGGTCACCCGCGATAAGCAACTGCTGCCGCGTGTCCTTGCCCCCTCCCCCGCCGGAGCAGAGATACAATCGATGGACGGATGGATGGATGAGGTGTCGTGTGTTTATGACTCCCAAATCCGAGCCAGATTCATTTCCATCGAGCGATAATCGTTATTAATATTATTAGTGCTCGAAGCTTAAAGGAAACTGTAGCCACGGGGATAGATGTGGTTGTTGTATATGGTCAGGTACAGGAGAATGTGATATAATTATATGAGAAAGCTGATTTCTCACCCCCCTTGAGATGGGGTATCTCCTTCTTCGGTGAACCTGGGCACACCCTTACAAGGCGCTGAACTGTGAATTGGAAAATTGAAGCTTAGTTCGCCAGCTAGATGGCATCTATATGGCCGGATTCGAAAGGGATTTGCGCATATTAGAGATAAAAGCCTCAAATCGGATCCGAGCTGAATTTATAGACTCTGTAGTTCCTTCGCTAAATATCTGACCAGAAACTGACCAGGGGTAGCGACTCACTCCCACACGAACACCACAATCCCTCTGGCCATAAATATTCATACAAATTAACTTTGTGATCGGCTGCACTGGAAAATGGCAGCCGAGCTTAGCAAATCACAGATTTATGGGCCAATCCATCAATGCCAATGCAACCGCTGCGTCTGACGGTCGATTTTCAAAAGGGACCTCTCGGCGACACTGGGCTCTCTCCGCACCACCAAACGAAACCAAAACCAAACGAGACCACCACTCCTAATCGCTTCCCACGATCGCGAGCATTTCCATATGTAAAGTTGCGCCTTCATTAATCCGTAAATTAGAAGCATTGAATGATATCAGGCCCTCCCCGGTCCTCCACTCCACTCTACTCCACGCCACTCCACTCCACCGTGCTGAAGTGCACCCTCTCCGCGCTGTGCATTCCCCCGAAACAAATCACTGCACACACGAGGATGGGCAGCACACGGGTTCGCCGGGTTCGCCGGGTTCGCGGCCAACTACCAAGGGGAAACCTCGAAATCCTAGCCCAACACATAAGCCACTGCAATCCCACCACCATCGCCTCAAAGGGAGATCAGGGCCATACTCGGCACAGTGGAACGTATATCTTATAAGTATCTACAGACCTGTTGGTTAGAAAATATACATCAACTACAATTTTTGTGTTCAAAATCGCACCTAATTTAATGTGTGAAATAAATTGTAACCCGTTTTTTAAATTTTGGGTTTTTATTTTATTTAACTAACCAAACTAAAACCAAAGTACATGAAATTCAGATACCTTAATTGATTTCGATTTAACTATATAATCTAAATAAAATCAGGGAGAGTTTTATCATTTTCCTATCATCTAGGGGACATCGTATAAAGTTTACTGCACTTTTTACGAGGGGCTATAAAGGTTATTATATGTCAACCAGTTACTAAACCTGCCTTGAAAAGGCACCAGAGTTACCAAGCTACTTGTTAAAAGTCAGCTAAAACCAGTAGTGATTTTTATAGCCCATTACCTATGGTTGTTAAAAAGCTCTGAGGAAATTGCCAACAATGATTTATTATAATAGAACTACGCCAGAATTTAGAATAGCAAAATTGATTAATTTTTGTTTTATATTACAAGTTACAAGTTCGCGAGAATTTAGGTTTGTAAGAATTGTACGATTGAAAACAATTTGTATTTCTTTATTTAATTATTTTTTAAATATTAGCAATGTATTCCTTTTCCGTTCTGGCAGCCAATAAACTTAACTTGAGTTATAATTATTACATAAAACAATGTTTAGTCCTTCAAGCCGGATGTTTTAAAATGTTTTCCATCGTTTTGTGGTCACTGTGCGACCTCGTCGCAACCTTCAACGTCATCACACTGACATGTCAGCGGCAGCAGGGAGACAGCAACAACAAATTGTTGGACAATCGTTGAAACGAAATGAAATTTCATATTAAAACTGTATTAGCCGACAGAGATCTGTGGCGGTGCCTGTCAGAATCAGAATCTGAAACAAAATCAGCGTTTCGTTGGGTCATTTGAATGAGGAGCGGCGACCTTAGGCCTGGGCACCATCGCCCATCACCATCCTCCCCCCTGTCCACACCCATGGCACCTTGCCATTAAATTGCACGCACTGAAGCATGAGAAATGCGGGGAGGACCTCAATCAGGACTCAATTCGAGTGTAAAAACGAGGCGATGAGCAGTCGCGAACCGTTTGACATTTCTCCGCTGTGCATAATTAAATTAAGAGATGCCAAAACCAGTACACAGTGCCAAAAAGCTCTTAACTTGGCTCTTATGTGTGTAAACAATACTTTTAGATTAATATTGCAAAAAAATATATGAAGGAATTGGTCATAATTGCAAATTGGATAAGCTTGTAGTACAGAAAATGAGTCCATTTTGATTTCATTAAGTATATACTTTTTTGGTTTGGTGCTAATTTATTTAAGATAAAAAAGTTTTTGGTTTTGCCCTAAACAAGTGAGAAGCAACGAGCGAATGTTCTCGACGAAAAGACGAATTCTTAAGGGCGTCATCTTTCAAAGGCCTAACCTTAGAAATTATTACCCTATCGACTTACAAAATTAAAGAAAATATAAATATAAATATATATTCTAATATAATATTTTCTTGTCAATCAAACAATCTTGGGTCCTATATGGGTTTAAAAAAAAATCAAAATATTAATATTAAAATATAAAGGTCAACTTTTGCCAAAAAATTGAAAACTAAAATATTTTTTTTCAGTTTTATTTGTAAACATAAAATAAAGTATTTTTTTTCTAATAAAGATGAGTGAAAGCAACGGAGCGAAAATTGAATTTTCATTTAATGTATTACTTTTTTAAAGATTTTTTTTTAGTTTGTGACTAAAGTTGACTTTAAATATACTAAAAATAATTTAAGTAAAAAAAATAAATATAATGGAAAAGAGTGTCGCGAGAGACAATGTAAAAAAAAACTTCTTAATATTTTCGAGTCGTACAAAGTATATTATCGAGAAATATTAATAAGTAACATTTTAAAAATAACTGCACTACAATCTTCGTTAAGGTTTGGCTGAAATCAGTGTTTGAACAGGCTTTCGAGAAAGCGACTTTTGTCTGAGTGGCGTGCGAATGCCTTGTTTATTACGATTATCTTGAAAAGGAAATTCGGCCCAAAATCCATAGAGAGCTACAAGTTTCGCTTTTTGTCAAAATAAAAAAAATCTTGGCACTTGTTTTTTATACCCGGTACCCATAGGGTACAAGAGAATGTATGTAACAGGCAGAAGGAGGCATCTCTGACCCCATAAATTCTTGATCAGCATCACCAGACGAGTCGATTTAGCCATGTCCGTCTGTCCGTCCTTGTGAAACAACAGATCTCAGAGACTATAAGAGCTAGATTTACCAAATTTTGTGACAACATTGGAATCTGTTGCACGCAGATCAAATTTGTTTTAAAATTTGGCCACGCCCACTTCCGCCCTCAAAAATCATAAAACACGTTATTTTCGGGTTAAAGTTAATAAATAAAATAAATTAACGTTAAATAACGGACGTTTTCTGAAAATTTCAGTAAAATCGGATGATAAACATGCTATATATTAGCAATAAGGTTAGCATTTTAACACATGCCCCTAAGGCACTGCTGTTGCTGTTGCAGGTGGCGCATTCGAGCATTGGCCGCGCAATATAATGGCGCCAACTGCAGAAGAAATGACAAAACATAACATAATTTATTTTTTGGCGTCCTTATAAAATGTATCATTCATATTTAAGTATGACATTAAACTGTTTAGGTCGGGAGCTAATTCGAGAGGCGATTTATTTTAAGAAGTATCGAAGTAGAGTATGATAATGTATGTACAATTTTAAATTGCCTTTTAGTGTAAAGCACAAACGTTTAGGTACCGGGTATCTCACAGTCGCGCACTTTCGACTGTAGCTTTCTTACTTGTTTCACTTTGAATGCGTACGAATGTCACATTTGACATCAGAGAATCTATATAAAATCAAAATATTAATATTAAATATTATCACTGGTTTCACGTATATCTGAGGTATTTATTGTTTATAAATTCAATATTTTACTGAACCTCTAAAATGTGACCGTATATACTTTAACTTTGTATTTTTTCAAAATAGTTACAAAATTGTAAGATAAAAAAATATTTATATTCATAAAACTATCAAAGCCACCGCGTTTAATGGCTATATATAATAATAACTGTCACATTTACATTTACCTTATAAAGAGATTTAAATAAATACATTGCGCCCAAAGAACTTTATTACTTAATATTTTTTTTTTTCATTAATTTCATTTTTTTTGTTTATTAATTTTTCTAAATTAGAAACCACTCTAAAATTAAGTAACTAATATAATAGTACAATAAATAGAGTTGAAGATAACCATCTTCTTACATATTTACATATCTAAATCCGAACATTTTTGTTCTCTTTAAATAGTTTCCTAGATCTGGAAATTGGTTCTTTTTTTCAGGTTTCAAAGGCATTTACTCACCTTGAAGCCCACAGGCGCTATCGCGGGCGGGACGAGGGCGGCGGGATTTAGCTCGATGTTGATGTTGTTCGGCTCCATGATCAGTCCCAGGCTCTGCAGGTTGCAGGCCTGCGGCAGCTGGAGCGTGGGCGTGGGCACCTTGAGGACGGCCACGGTGCAGTCGACGCCCGGCGTCGTCACCGTTGCCGTCGCCGTCGCGGGCAGCGTCTCCGGCATCCTGTCCAGCGCTTCAAACGACGCCTCCCGCTCCTCAGCGCTGCTCCTCCGCCTGCCGGTCCCTATTTTGAAGCCGGTCCCTTTGACTGGACTGATAATTCTGGTCGAGGCTCTGGAATGAATGGGATGGCATTTGTAGACTCGATTTAAGGGGAGTTTTCTAAGGCTGATATTTATATTTATCGTCTGTTTCTGGATTGTTTTCAAATGATATACATTTTGATCTCAGTTCTTAAACTTATTTGTGTTCTTAAAAATTGTACTCAAACTGAGTAAAAATCATCTCAAAGTAAGAACAAATGGACTTGGTCATTATTGGGGTACATATTTTCTCAATTTGAGTACATTTTTCCTTAAATTTTTTCCTGTACAGATTTCAGGAAGATAACACCACAAACACTCTCGTAATTAGCCCCAAAACAAATCAAAAGTTTTCGACGTAAATGCGAGTCGCTTCTGCGTTTATTTGTTTCTTTTTAGCGTTCATTTTGGTATAAGTTGTCCGCACTTATTCCTATGGTTACACTGTAGACCTAAGCATAGTAGCACGCGGCGCCTCCGGTCAGGACACCAAAAATCAAAAACGTACAAATAGGAAAAAAAATAACTTCAATGCTGGATGGTTCATAAATTAGGAGAGCGCGAGCGGGAGCGGGAGCGGTGTCTGTGTTGCTAATATCAGATGTCAATGATCCGCGAGCCTAGGCGGCCTGCAGGCGTCGCCGGATCTCGGCGGGCAGCTCCTCCAGCTTGACGTTCGTCTCCTCGCGTGTGGTCACCTCACGCAGCTTCACCACTCCCTGCGCCAGCTCCGCATCGCCGAGGACCACGACCAGGGGGATCTGGTGCTCCTCACAGTGCTGCAGCTGCACCAGCAGCTTGGGGTTCAGTTTGTAAGAGTGCTCCGCCTGCAAAGTAGAGGGATTAGTACAAGATCTCACGGGCGGAAGCCAAGCCCACCTTGATGCCAGCATCCCAGAGCTGGTTCAGAACCTTCAGTCGCTGCTCGTGCAAGCCCTTGTGAGCGGAGGCCACATAGGTCTCGACGTCGCTGGTGCGCAGCTTTAAGCCGCTGGCCGCCGCCCGCGCCTCCAGCACCGAGAAGATGCGCTCCACGCCGATGGAGACGCCCACACAGGGCACCGCCTTGCCGCGTGGATCAAACATGCCAACGAGATTGTCGTAACGACCGCCTCCAGCCACGGATCCCACGGTGGCCGGTTCATTGGCCTGCTCTCCATTCTGTTGCGACGTCTTTGCAGGCGATCCCACGGCAGCGGACTCTCCCTGGAGCACACCCTCGTAGATGACACCAGTGTAGTAGTCCAGACCACGGGCCAGGCTCAGATCGAACCTGACGCGCTTGTCCAGGCCGAAGAGCGAGCAGTACTTGAGCAGCAGCTGCATGCCCTCCAGACCCTTCACAGCATTGGGCACAGCCTTTAGCTGGGCATCGGCCAGCAGCTGCTCCACCAGCTCGGCGCCGCCGCTCAGTCGCACGTACTCGCCAATGCGATCCGCCGCAGCCTCGTCCAGCCCCTTCTCCTCCACCATCTCCTTGCGAACATCCGCCCAGGGCGACTGAAAATGAGAAGACACCTCGTATTATTTACAGATGGAAACAAGCCACTTCTCCTGGGGATATCCCACCTTGTCCAGCTTATCCACTGCCGAGCAGATAGTGCGGAAGCTGTCCGCCGGCACTCCGCACGCCTGGAACATGCCGTCCAGCAGTTGGCGGTGATTTAGCTTTATCACGTAGTCCCCGATGTCCAGGGTGTCCAGGATCTCGGCCACAATCTTGACGCACTCTGCGTCCGCCAGCATCGGGTCGTAGGTGCCGGCGATGTCGAAATCGCACTGGTAGAACTCACGGTAGCGACCCTTGGTCATCGCCGGATTGTCGCGGCGATACACCTTGGCGATATGGTAGCGCTTGATGCTCGAGATCTTGTTCATCGCCAAGTACCGGGCCAGCGGCACGGTCAGATCGTACCGCATCGAGAGGATCTCGCCGCCCTGGTCCTTCAGGTCGTAGATCAGCTTTGAGTCCTCGCCGTACTTGCCGGTTAGCACTTCCTGTAGGGGCAAGGAATAAATAGGGTTAAAAAAGACATTACCATTTAATTAAATTTAAATGAGAGACATAAGTGAATAGAATCTAACTTCTTTGATATTTGTGATCTATATTTTAACATATCTAAATATAAAACATTTCCAGAAGCCTATCTCTGAATTTTGAATGTAATTTTTGCAATTTGTTTACATTATTTCTTTGCATACTGCATAACCCTCGGTCAATTGTCAAAAAACACTGATTTTGCGAAGCTTGTGGCATTATTGGAGGCAAAAAAAATATAATATTCAAGGCCATTGTTTCTTTATCAGTCGAGTTCAGCGTCAAGTATTTTATAAATAATTTTTGGACAAAACCTTTATCAATATTGTTTGAAAGTACAATAATGAACGTAACATAAAACGGGAAATACTCATAAAAACGTCAGACACAAGTGCGCCACAGGTGGCCATCCGTGTCCTAGTGTTTTCTTGATTTCTGAGATTCGAAGCCCGTCTAAAACTTAATCAAGATCCTAAAATAAGGGTAGAGCCAATTAGGCGTTGCAGATTTCAAAATACTTTAAGCCAAAGTGCCCTATTAGTGGCCATCTTTAATCGACTAAAAAGAGGTTCGAAAGTCTGCCAAGCCATCAAGCTCAAAGGCGCCCCTAGTGGCCATTCCTGTTCCTAGTAAACTCATAAGCTCTCTCACTCTCTACACCTATCTCTCTCACCTATGTATGCATATAGGGGAGCCCTATCATTGATAATCTCACCTTCAGCTCGAAAACGGGCGTGTCGATCGCCTCGCCGCCGTGGCGCTTGAACACCTGAATGATCTTGTCCAGGACACCTTGGCGCAGCGTCATCTGCTGGGGCCCATAGTCCCGCGTGCCCTTCGGCGTCTTCAGTGTGAACTTCTGGTTCGTGGGCGGGGCGTCGCCGCCTAGCTTGGCCTTGAGGGCCAGCAGGCGCGCGACCTGCTCATCGATCTGCAACAAGGAAGAGGACACCGGTTAGAGTGGACTTTGAAGGGGGAGCTCTGGGGAAGGGGATTGCTTAGATGCTAACCTGATGCAGTTGCTCTTGTTCTTGTTGTTGTTGTTGTTGTTGTTGTGGTTGTTGTTTTTGTTGTTCCAAGGCTGAGCTGGCGCGCCCACCGCCAGAGGGCGCCGTCTCGAACGTTGCACACGGAAACGCAGCACTACAGCGCCACTGGCGGCCAATTGAACGCAACATGTTTTGTTTTTTCTTTCGTTTTTCTTAATTTTTTGTTCTTTTTTCTTATTTGAATTTTTTTGCTCAAAAATTAGCAACAACTTTCTTTTGCAACTTTTCAAACCTAATTAAACAACAACAACAAAAATAAACCGATTAAAGTCTGAGCGTTTCGTTTATTTTTCATAGTTGACTTATTTTACAACTAGTTCGTGTTAGTGACGAAAGTTGATGTACAAAATAATTTGTGTTAGTGACGAAATGAAGGTATGTGCCAAAACCAATGTGCATGTTAGTGTGATTATGGGTGTGTGTGTGTGTGTGTGTGTGCAGCTAATAACAATACAATTATTGCGTTCCATTGACCGTCAGCGCTGATTACTTGTTTGTTACTTCTCGTTTTAAAACAAGTTTTTCGATTTGAATTACACTTTTTTTTCTTCTTTTTTTTTAGCACTTGAACACTTGGAAAGGGGGAAACGGAAAAAACATCAAAGTGACGCGATTTAATGGAATCTTTTACCCCGCGGGTTCAAGGACATTCCCACACATACACACAAGCACACAGGCGCAGAAAGGGTTAACTGGAACCGTTGCCGTTGAAAAAGATTCCTTCGTCGCACATTGCACTCCGCTAGAGGGCGCCAGCCCCGGGGTAACAGCTGATCGTGGCGGCCATTATAACTGCACACTCACACAAACTTGACATTTAGCTGCGGGTTTCTCGCATTTCTTATTAGCTAAATCATATGTTGCAGTTGGATGTTGTCTAGCAGGTTTAATATAATCGCTATAACCACCATGTGCCTTTTTGTTCCACGTTCATGCCTCCTGCTTGACCAGTCGCTCTCTTTATATCTCCTGGTCTCTATCTCGCTCTCTGTCAGTCAGTCAGTCGGTCATAGAGCACTCAAACACACGCGCGCACACACTACACAATAAGCAGAGTCTGTGGACGGCAGTGCTGCCAGCTTTCCAAGCGAATTTTAAGGGATGGACTTGAAATAAATCAAAATAATATGCTTCCGAAAAAGCTTAGATGTACAATAATTTTAAAAATCTTCCAAAATCGGAATGTAGTGCAAAAATTTAAAAAATAATTATTATTATTCCTCCATGTTTAGAGCTGGCTAAAATACCGCTAGAGCTGCGGCAGCACTGGTGAGCGGGAGCCATGCATTTTTCGTGTGGCAATGTAATGGGGGCGAGAGCGAGACACCAACAACAACAGAGTAACACGAATGTGAAAGTTTGCAGAGCGCGCGCTCTTTTTCTTTCCATTTTTTTTCGTGGCTCTCTGTTTTGTTGCATTCAATCTAATTACTGCGAAATTCAATAAATGGTAAATGGAGTCGGCAATGCCAACGCAGCATTTGTGTCTGATGATGAAATGCCACCGCTGCGATGTGTCATGGGCAATGAATGGCTTTGGTATGGGGTTCGATTGGGGAATTCGCTGATGCTGATGATGAAAGCAGGGCAGCAATTACAGCAACAATTGCACTTGTTCGTGTACACACACAATGACGACACTCTGCGCAGGATGTGGTGCGGGGGATGTTTGTGTGTGAGTGCAGGAAATGGACATGGACCACTGACCTTATCCTTGGACTCCTTCGCTGCCTTCAGTTGACGGACGAGATCGCCTTGCACTTTGATTTGGTCCAGGATTTGCTCGCGCGTATCACTCATATTCCGTTGTCGGGGCCGCAAAAAGCACAACAAGCTGACGACAATCCTAGCAAGCGGCGGCAGGTGGGCGCGCGGCTTATCAATTCGATTTGGTTTTTGTGGCTTTTAAGATTTTCGCGATTTAACTGCGATTTTCCCCAGCCTCAGCTGCTTTTTTGCTGCCAAAAAAAAAACTACACGCGGTGTTCGGTGCAGCGTGACCGCGCCGGACAAATCGAAAAATACCATTTATTCCTCAAAAATATACTAAATTATACGACTTCTTATTTCAGAATATACCACTAAAATACCATAAAAATGTCAGTTAAATCGCGGGAATATTTGAATTGGGTTTACAAATATATAAAAGATATAGATAAAAGAATAATTACTTATTATATATAGAAGTACGTAAGATAAGTTAATTTTTTTAAATTTCATTTTATATTTTAAAATCAATATTTCGATTCAAATTATGGAAATCCGTTAAAAGTAATTGAGTATAATTTATATATTCTTACTAATATTTAAACAAGTCAAGTTTCTAAGTTTTCATTTTACATTTCAAAACCAATATTTAATTGATTCAATTTCTTAAAATTATGGAAGTCATCACAATATTTTTGTTTGTCTGTATTTTCCATACATACTGTCATGGAAAAAATAATAAAAACAGCCAACATGTTGGCGTTTGGAGCTAAATTATACATTTTTCGTGAAACTTATCCTTAGAAATGGTACTACATATTATTTGTTATTAAAAATACTGTATTTCTGTATTTATTTCATAAAAATATCTGCTAAGATATCGACGCTATAGCAGATTCAAAAATCTTGAATTGGAAAAAATATTAGAAACGCTCTAAATTTTGTAAAAAAAATTAAGTAATTTTATGAAAATCTTTTAATATGTAATTCATCTGGATACTTTAGGACAAAAAAAGTCATTTATCATACATTTCAATGATATAAGTCATTACATTTTTGTTTATTTTTGTTTTATATCATATTTCAGTGTTTTAAAAAATAAAGAAATATAAATTTTAAAAAATTATACAAATTATGGTTTAGATTATTGCAAATAATAAGTTTAGTTAAATCAAAAGTCATTCGTCTTAATTTTTTGGACCAAGAATAAAAAAAAAATGTCTGTTTAAAATCATGTTAAAAGTTGTATCATCCTCATCACTAATACCTCAATAACCTTATTTTCTTTCTTTATAAAATATGTAGTACCGTTATCTTACCAGATATTTTTATAAAATCAAAACCTAAATACAGTATTTTGAATAACAAATAATATGTACTACCATTCCTACATATAAGTTTCACGAAAAGTTTTTAATTAAGCTCCAAATGATAACATGTTGGTTGTTTCTATTATTTTTTCCATGACTGTATATTTTTGGGAAAATAAACCTTTATTTTATATCATCGATGTATCGGCAATAAACATAGATCTGGACGAGAAACGGCTAAGAGATATAAACTGTTATAAAAAGGTTGAAGACCGTGATGAAAAACGTAAAACTGGCTGGTGAAAGACGTTCATGCGGGCTTACGACGCTTCTTGCGAGCTTTCCGACATTTTTCACTCAGTAGGCAGTAGAGTTGGAGAAACATCGATGAAAACATCGATGCATCGATGTTTTTGAAATGTTTAGGAACATCGATGTTTTGTGGGGAAACATCGATGTTTTTGTCACATCACTAAAGTAAGGGAAAAAATGTTAATTTATTTTAAAGAAAATGTTGTTTCTGTTTTCTTGAAAACATCGATGTTTCATCGATGTTTTTATAAAAACAATGGAAAACAATGGAAAACACTATCGATGACATCGCCAGAAAGTGTCATAAAAGCAGTTAAAAATATCGATAAAAAGGTGCTGAACTTAACTAACTCGATTTTTAATTTAAATTGAAATTTAAAAATCTGTAATCAGTTAGCATTTGTCAGCACGCCATGAAGTTTACTTCGTTCACTTCATTCGACTCAGATATATTTTCACAATGTTCGACCGAACAGACAGCACCGGAACACACACTCGCGCGATGAATAAGTCCCAGAAGGGGAATACGAAGGTGAAGCGGGGCAAGCAGCGACACATCACACACACAACAGGAACACACCACACAACACGACACACACACGGCAAGACGCGGCAGGATATGGTGGAAGCGGAAATGGAGAAGTCTCGCAAGGCCGTCGAACAAAAACTGACCAGTCTTTCGTTCACCAATCAGGCCACGGCGCCGATTCGTCCTGGCAAGCGTGGCTCGAAGGGAACTGCAGTAGGAGCGGCTGGGCCAGTAGTAGGCACCGGCGGAGGAGGAGGAGGAGTAGAAGGCGGTGCCAACCGGCGCAAGCACGGCAAGAAGCAGGGAGAACCGAGAGCCAAGCCAGAGTTTATAATTGATGAGCCGCCACACGAGAAGCCAGACAAAATCGAAAGCCGCATTCGAGGCGGATACAATGGTGAGTGATCGATCTGACATAGTCCTGGGGGCTAAAAAAGGGATAGGGCAAGGATAAGAATAGCATTAATTTCTATATTATTTAAATTAAAAGAGTTTAAGGGAATAAATAAAATGAAAATCGGTTTTGGGCTCCCCATTTCCTTAGTTTTTCTGGAGTCACCCCGTCGGAACGGGCTCACTCCCCGCGACTTTGCCGCCGAGGCCGAGCTGGCTGCCCTGCTGGCCGCCCAGCGCAATGCCGGCGGATCGAACTCCAAGATGGGCGGCCGGATGCAGGAGAAGACCGGGGACGCAGACGCAGATGGTTCTGAGCAGCTGGCACCGGTGAGCACGTTGGGACCCCTGGGTGGCCATCCCCGCTACAAGTGCGGCGAGTGCGGGGCCAGGTTCCACGTCCGCTCGCTGCTGGGCGCACACCGTCGCACCCACGACGATGACTTTAAGGTGCGCTTCTGCGGACGGATCCCAAGGGACAGCAACACCACGCTGACCGCCAGCAACCAGTGCAAGTTCTGTGACCGCAAGTTCGACCTGGTCCGCACGCTGCACATCCACCAGCTGACCCACTGCAAGAAGATACCGCCGCAACTGCGTCGCAAGCTGGCCTACACTGAGCTGGCCCACGAGAAGAAGGCGCCGCTGCCCAGCTTCCAGCGAAACGTACACCACAGTCACCACAGCCATCATAGCCACCGCTCGCACCGTCATCATCACAACAAGGAGGAGAGGGAACGGGACCGGGAGCTCAAGTCCTTGATCACCACTCACGGCATGAAGCATCCGCTGCTGCAGCAGACGGAGGAGCTGACCAAGACCATCCTCCAGTCGTCGGCGCAGCACGAGCGCTGGCGCTAAGCCCAGGCACTGTCCGCTGCTCCACGCTGTCCAAACCAACGCTTGCTTCACAGGACAAAAGAAACACCAAAACAGAAAAGGAAATGTCAACAGGATCAGGTCACCACAACACACCCTATGTAATTACCGTTTAGGCGTTGAACAGTCACCTACAAATTAAAAGTCGCCACAATTGGGTGAAGTCCAAATTATTCCTTGTAGATAAAATGAGTGAGAAGAATTAATCGACCTCCGCTCTCTTGATATTCAAGTCATCGCCGACATTCTTGTAGTTGCCTGAGTTGAGCGTTGGGTATAGTGCTGGACAGGAGTGCTGACCGGGGTTCTAGCCAAGTCGAGTCGAGTCGTAACCATCGTGTTTTAGAATTGTGAGAGTGCTTAATGCAATTTACATAACAAATTACAAATTAATTTGTAATTAATTATTGCAAACTACAGAAGCAATGAAAATATAAGCCTGTATTTGTTTCCTAATCTCAAAAGTAGATCATACAGATATTGCCAACTAATTAGAAATATGACTATGGTATATGGTATGGGTATATATCGATAAGAAGCCGAAAAACAGAGTTAGGAGGCCAGTATTATGCCTATTATATTCTAGAAACATTAATCTTCAGTAAATAATAAGGACTTAATCAATATCCTGCGGTGCTCCGTTAAAAAAAAATACTTTTTTGAAAAATTCATAAAATAGCAGTGCCAGCTAATTAGAAGGATATTAGAGTTATTTCAAAATTTGTTGTTTTTTAAATTATTTAGCAACAAAGTTGGGATACTTTTATTTATTTTACCATTTATAATTGATATTATCCAATTTTTGTTGCAAGATAATTACCAAACATTGATAGGAGTAAGTCAAAAATGCTTGCTACATATGATTTCTATTAGAAGGTATGAAATGCTAAGATTACATATTTTTATGTCTTAGACCTAACCAAATTGTATTAATATTATGTATTTTAATAAAAACTATAATTAAACAAAGAAAATTAGCATTGAAACTCGTTTAAAAAAAATTAATTTGCAAAACTGTTCCCATGCCGTACCTGCAAAAAAACTCACTACGTTGAAAATTAATTCTAAATAAGTTTCTGTTCATATTAAAATTCAAGTTTTTTATAATTCGGCTTTGAAATATTCAAATGTATTTATAAAATTCAATCCTGTAGGGTTTGGACTCGATTGAAGGGAGTACTTGATTTGATGTAGAAAAAGGGATTAAGTTTTCGTTTCGACAAGACAAACTTGCCCGATTTTGATAACGAAAAAGTCTTGTAAATGTAAAAACGTAAGCACCGATTTTTCGTTTTTGAAAATGAAAACGAGAGAACCTTGTGAAAGTGAAAACCGGAGCCTGCCTGAATAAAAAAAGGTATAAAACACATATCATCAAAGGGTGGCAGCCCTCTTGGACCGATAAATAAACAATTTATGCCTTTATTTGGCTTTAAAACAAACAATTAAAAACAGTCAAGGCACTTAAGCATTTCGTTTACTTCTCAAAACATCCAAGTCATCTGTTTGAGATAATTTGAAATAGTCGTAATTTCCGGCTTAAGGTCAATAGATAAAATAAATAAATAATTAAAATTCTTCTGTGCCAATGGGTGTTGCTCAACATGTTCCTAGCAACTTTTGTATGTTTTTGATGTAGCTCAACATGTTTCTAGCAACATTTGTCTTCATTAGTCAACATTTCAATTTTTCCATGTTCTTGAGCTATTTAATTTCACCCACAATGCTTTGGGTACCGGGTATCTCACAGTCGGTCACACTCACACTCGACTGTAGCTTTCCCACTTGTTATACTCGGTACCCATAAGGTAAAGGGTATTATAAGTTTGTGCCAACCGATAATGTATGTAACAGGCAGAATGAGGAATCTCCAACCCCATAAAGTAAATATATTCTTGATCAGCATCACCAGCCGAGTCGATTTAGCGATGTCCGTCTGTCCGTCTGTCCGTCCGTGTGAAACAACAGATTTCAGAGACTATAAGAGCTAGAGTTAGTTGGAATTTTTTGCGCGCAGATCAAGTTTGTTTTAAAATTTGGCAACGCCCACTTGCGCCCTCAAAAATCATAAAAATCGATAAATAAGCTATAGTCGATATTTTCGGGCTAAAGTTAATAGATACAATAAATAAATAAAAGACGTTTCCTGAAAATTTCAGTAAAATCGGATGATAAACATGGGAGATATTAGCAATAAGGTTAGAATTTTAGCACATTCCCCTACGGCACTGCTGTTGCTGTTGCAAGATGTAGCCGACAGGTGGCGCATTCGAACCTTGGCCGCGCGATATAATGGCGCCAACTGCAGAAGAAATGACAAAAGAATAGAGCAAAAAATAACATAATTCATTTTTTGGCGTTCTTATAAAATGTATCATTCATATTTAAGTATGACATTAAATTGTTTAGGTCGGGAGCTAATTCGAGAGGCGATTTATTTAAAGAAGTACCGAAGTAGACTATTATAATGTATGTACAATTTTAAATTGCCCTTTAGTGTGAAGCGCAAACGTTTAGGTACCGGGTATCTCACAGTCGGTCACACTCGACTGTAGCTTTTCCACTTGTTTTTCATTTCAGATAGCGTAAAGGTATGTTTCTGATCTTTAAGACTCCGGAGTATGAAGAGATTTTGCAATGGGGCAATCAAAATATGGTTTCAGTGTTTTTCTTTCTCTCTCTTTCGGCATACAGAGAGCAAAAACAGCTGTTGCTCAGCTCAGGCTCAAGCGCGGATTTTAAAATAAGAACCCACGCACACCTGTTCACATTGACTCATACAACCGCGGAGCTTTTGGCGGTCAAGCTCAAGCTCTCTGCCTCTCCAATATGCACAGTGGAGATAATTATAATTTATAGCTAGTTTTATATATTAAAAATAAAAGGTTTATTTATAAAAACCCTATTTTACCCTCCTTAAACAATATTTGGTAATTTTCTAATATACCGGCCCCTTCCAAAAAATTAAAAAAAAGAAACCATAGATAGGGGGTGTTTCAACTTACATTTTGGTATAAAAATTATGTTGGGGACGCTCTTAGTTTAGTCACAATAAATCTTTAAAGTTTTGCCTAATTCTCATACAAAATACAGTGGGCTGTGAAGCTTAAAATGTTTGTCAAATTGTGCTTAGCGTAAATACTATATATGTCGACACTTTGCACACTTTGAATACATTTATGCGTGAAATATAAATAAAACAACAATTTGACAACGTAAAATTCGTAGTAATTAACTTTTTAATTCCATTTTTTTTTTTTTGTATTTCAATATTAAGATTATATTATATATAAA